>JAFIDM010000006.1:1307695-1321004 GCA_023159025.1 Thereuonema tuberculata | reverse complement strand
CTGTCTGTGTGTCTGTCCGGCGCAGTTTTCTGTGAGAATGAAAAATAAAAAGAAAATTTTTTCAATGAAACAACCGCGACAGGATTCGAACCTGCAACTTTCTGATCCGAAGGCAGACATCTTATCCATTATGCCATGGGAACTACAAATCTTTTCATATTGCTTTTTTGACTTATCTGTCAAAACTGAACTGACTTTGACTGAAAAGCAACAATCTATATTACTAAAATCTTTCATTTCTCTGTCTGTCTGTCTGTCTGTCCGGCGCAGTTTTCTGTGAGAATGAAAAATAAAAAGAATTTTTTTCAATGAAACGTCCGCGACAGGAATCGAACCTGCAACCTTCTGGTCCGAAGTCAGACATCTTATCCATTACGCCATGGAAACTACAACTCTCTTCATATTGCTTTTTTGACTTATCTGTCAAAACTGAACTGACTTTGATTGAAAAGTAACAATTGTAGTTAAAAACAAAGTCAAAAAAGAAAGAAGCAGTACTTCATTAGATAGAATACTGAGAAATCACTATTTGTGACTCAAAAACTACTGAAAAGTATCACTTGGAATAAAAAAGGAGAGTCAAGAAAGAAAGAAGCAGTATTTCTATTAAGCAGAATACTGAAAAATCACTATTTGTAACTCAAAAACCATCATTATTTGTAACTCAAGAACCTCTCAAAAGTATCAATTGGAAAAGAAAAGAGAGTCAAGAAAGAAAGAAGCACTATTTCTATTAGGTAGATTATTGAAAAATCCCTATTTGTAACTCATAAAGCTAGAATCAAATCAAAGTAAAAAAACTCACGATAAATATGTGGCTCATCAATCAAGATGAACGAGAGTGTCGATAATATCAATCGAATGATAAGTCTAAGAATACAAGGAGAGACTACAGAGCATTCAATACAAGTGCGAATAAAATTGACACTTCTGATAATCCACCACAGGAACATCTCTATCTGCTCGAGTATCTGAACGCATTGAATCTCAGCGGAATTCCTCAACATCGTCTGTCATTGAAGATTAGATCTCCAATAATATTGTTGCGAAACATCAATCCCAAGTTTGCATACTGCAATGGAACTCAACTTAAATGCCGTTCATTCGATAATGATCTCATAGAAACCGAAATTATAACAGAACTCACAAAGGAGATTTTGTTTTCATCCATACGATGTCTATGGCACCATGCGGTAATCTACTTCCATTCACTTTCACAAGAAAACAATTACCGATCAGACCTTCTTATGCGATATTTATCAATAAAGCTCAAGGACAAACTCTTAATAAAGTTGCCATATACTAGGAAAACGTTGTCTTCACTCACGTACAACTTTATGTCTTTGAGTCACAATTCAACAGAATTTGGTTATCTTCACTCTAAAGAATACTCACAATCAATTTGTTGCGAAGAATTTCGTATACAAGCTATGATCTTCATTTATCATCTATATCAACTAACGTCCATCTGAACATCTCTTCTTCAAATATCTATATCGAACAATCTGATGGCTTAGATTAGTAGATAATTTTCACTATTTGTAACTCAAAAACCACTGAAAAGTATCAATTGGAATTGGATAAAAAAGAACAGAAAAAAAATAATCACTATTTCTATTAGGTAGAATACTGAAAAATCACAATTTGTTACTCAAAAACAATCACTATTTATAACTCAAAAACCACTGTAAAGTATCAATGGAAATAAAAAAAAAGAGACTCAACAAAGAAAGAAGCACTATTTCTATTAAGTAGAATACTGAAAGCTCACTATTTGTATCTCAAAAGCCACTGAAAAGTATATCTATATTACTAAAATCTTTTATTTCTCTGTCTATCTGGTGTAATTATTGTAATTTACAAAAATAGAAATAATTTCTACAAGTTATCTACTGGAATCCAACATGCAACCTTCTGCTCCGACGTTAGATGTCTTAGGCATTAGACCACAAGGATTACATTCTAATTTTCTATAAAAAATAAAAATATATCACAGATAAATGAGTCACACGCTGATTTTAAAAGCAATCGTGGATTGAGAGAATATATACATCAAAAATTAAAATAAAAAAAAAATCTTTAAAAAAATTTTAGTTTTATTTTACTTGATGTAATTTGTGTGTGTGTTTTTTTAATAAATAACAAATTGTTTTCCGTTACATACTCGAGGCTTCCGGAGCGAAGCGACGGTTAGCCGACTAGTTAGATATAATAATAAATATAATAATATCTTAGCATTTACTGATGTTACTTTACCTATAGCTTTATACATACATTTGGCTGCAAAGTGGCATTCGTTTTTTTTTAATTCTAAATTTAGAAGGGATAATAATAATTTATTTAAGAAATGCTCTTTTGCGGATATACACTAGTGGCCAAAATTATGGAAACCTTTTAGAAAATTTGTGCTTTGGCAGTTTCATGGCTCAGAACATCAACTGTTTTCAAAAAAATATTATAATATTGCTACTGTAGAGTATCGTATCCCCATTCGGGTGCCAATAAATGCTATTGGCATGTGGGGCTCGGGGATTTACTTCAACTCACTGCCGGCGGCTAGGGGGGGGACATTACTGCGATGATCGAGACTATGGCTTCACCTGTGTGAATGGAGAACAGAATCGGTTAAATTAAATTTTATTTATTTATTGTTCAACTCAAAATCGGCACCAAATTCTATTTGTCCTTCTCTTCGGCTCAGGGTTGCCCTCTTCACACTGCAGTTGATTGCTGAACTTCACAGCTGCAGTTCACTTTCCTGGAGACGCCCGGTCGTCTCAGGGTCTTGGCGGCGAAAGATGACTCTGATATGGCTGGGGAACTGCTTCTCCCGTAGTCGCGTATTCCTGTTTTCGTCCGCCTCGGTAATGCTGCGGACTCGGGTGGACGTTTTGCGGCAACGAATGGCTTCTCCGTGGTCGCACTCCTTTTAGGCCTGGCCGACTCGGTAAGGCTGCGGGCTCCGGTGCACTTTCTGCGGCAACGAATGGTTTCTTCGTAACCGTAGGTATCCCTCTCCTTCCTGGCTGGAAGAATCTTCTATTAGTTGGGGAGAACGGTGTGGTCCTTCGTCCAACCAAAACGCTTCTTAGCCTCTCGGGCTAACTGTCCTTCACTTTGAGTGAACTTCTCAATTGCGACTGGCTGTCGCCAAAACGAGCTACTTGCTCCTTCGTAGCTGGAGACTCTGCTGTGGCGGTCGCCACCCGTCCAACTTCCAAACGTACTCTCCTTATCTACGGGACTGGAGATTGTTCTGTGGCCTTTGCCGCCCGACCAACTCTCGGACGATTTCCTCTTTTCTCCGGGACTGGAGATTGTGTTGTGGCCCTTGCCTTCCGTCCAACTGACTCTCCACGGCTTTGCTACTCGTTTTAAGGCCGCTGGCTGCCTCGTTCCAACCTCCGGACTGGTCAACTTCGAATAGGGAAGCCGGGTTGCACGAGGCGATTTCGACTGCGGGGGAGTATCCAAAACAGAAGGTAACAATATTATACATCTTTAGAAACATAATTTAATATAGAATGTAATGAACTAAATTATATTGAACTATCATTATTTTGTCAAAAGTTATAGTCAAATAACCCAAAAAAAAAGAAAAAGAAAACACAACTGCTTCAGTAAAAATAAATTTTTTACTGATTTTCTTAATCAAAACCAGACAATTGTTCTGAAAACCAATAATGTGCTGATATGATACAGCAAGGAACCAATAAGGTGCTAGTAAGAATTGCCTGTCATTTCAGTTAGTATTAGCAGTTCTATTCAGTTGTCAGAGTTTAATCTGTACTGTAAGATGAAAAATAGATTAAAAAGGTTTGACTGGTCACCTAGATAAAGAACTAAAATAATAATTTTGCGCGAAGAATTATACATCTATCTGGAAATCATTAAAAAAGTTGGTAGAAATACATAATCAAAGGTGGTATTTGGAAGCTATGCAAGAGATATCAAGAGACTCAATCCGTTCATAATGCATCTGGTAAAGGCAGGAAAAGGTGTACAACAGCTGTTGATGACAGGAGAATTAAAAGACTGAGTTTAATTGACAAAAGAAAAACCATCTAATTCAATTAATATAAAATTATCAAAATGGTGGCTACATGTGAGTGCGAGGAGTTTTAGATACAGACTAAAAAATTTAAATTCCAGAATTCCAAGGAAAAAGCCACTTCTATCTTTCAAACAAGGAATGAAGAGATTAGAGAAAGAACATTAATTGGCCAAAAGAATAATGGGATAAAGTAATTTGGAGCGATTAGACCAGAATATCTATATTTGGTAGCGATGGAATAAAATGTGAGGAAGAGAACAAGAAGATTTGTTACCTGAGTGCACTGTAACTACAATGAAGCATGCCGTTAGTATCATGTAGGCAGAATTTTTATAATTGATGGCAGTTTAAGTGCCAAATAATACATCGAGGATATACTTGAGCCAAAATTAAAGCCTTCGGCACGTGATCTTTTTTCACGATAATGAGATCTATATATTTCAGCTCCTTCCATATTGTTGCTGTCTGTAAAAAGTGGTATAAGGAAAATAACATTTCACCTTTAGAATTGCCAGGTGTAACATTAATTTATATTATACTCTTTTTATCTCAATAGAAAAAATATCAATAAATTGTTACATTATAATACCAAGAATATAGTCTATGAAAAATGAAATAAAATGAAATAGTCCATATAAAGAATATTTCATTTAAAAATTTCAGAGCAATAAAAATATAAATAACCATATAATTTAATGTTAAATCATTTGTACATTTAATATTTACAGATTCAATGGCTGAAAATGAACTTTCTTTATATTCAATTCTCAATAGAATTTTAATATTCAAATGAATAATTACAAACATAATATTGTTATAATTGTTAATTTTGTTTTAAACTCCATTTAACTAAATTTGCCCTGGCGATACAGCTACCAATTGGAGTTTACAAAAGCAGTAATAAGAGACTTCTTAAAGAAATTGTATAAAAGATGCTGCACTACTAGCAAGGAAAACATCGTGTTTACATCTCGATTTCATACATTCCCGACCTTTATGCCCACATGAGGAGGGTATAAAAGGTTATGATATCGGCATCAAAAAAGGTGTATCATTTTACAATTGTTTTGTTAATATTAAACTGATTAAGGTGACAGAAGCCAACGACCACCAGACAAAAAAATGCATATATCAATGTTTGGATTGTGATTCACGATACTTAGGCGAGTTCCGACGACCGTTGGTAACTCGACTTACAGAGCACCCTAGGGCGATTAGAATTGATAATCTCGGATATAATACAGCGGCCCATTGTACGATACAGGGCAAGTATTGGAGATTTTAGAAAGCCCTATGAGTTTTGATCGTGATCCCGAGAAATACTACCGTAAAGTTTAGGCATCATTATTGATATTACGGAAACGTCGTTACAATTATATTATGCAAACGTCGTCTGTCGATTGATATAGCTTAGCACTAAAAATGGCAACAAAGTTAAGTTATTATTTTCGGTTTATTTGATTTATTTGGCTGAATATTAAAGATTCAACTACTTCATTATATCATTTTGATGCGGTGAATAGTTTTATTTTTATTTTGTCTTTCTTTTCACGTTGAATGTTCATATTGTGTTTAAATTGCGATGCCGTCTTCAATGTATTGAAAAAGAGATCTTTAAAGGTCTCGAAACTATAACTAGTATTGTATTTGTGTTTTTTAATCTTTTTATTTGTATGTTTTCTAAATAGCCTCACTTTGACGAATTTCCCAAGTTACATTTTTTGCAATATACTGTCTTTTCACCTTTAAAAGTCCCAAATTTTGACGAAAAGGCTGAACAGAAATATTCATCAATGCAAAAACATAAAGCCTGTACACCTGACTATTAAAAACTGTTTAATGTAAAAATTATTACAATAATGCACGACCTCGGTTTCAGTTACATGAACCATAACTATTTTCAAGTGAAATGAAAATGGTCGGTTTTTAAAGGAACTGAGGGGTTTTCGTGATTCTGACACGGAAGTTTCAGGAGCTGAGGGATTTTCGTGATTCTGACACGGAAGATGTCTTGATTCCGCTCTATGGGGGACACAACGGAATACCAGGTCCACTATTCGATATGTCATCTGCAACCAGAACGTCTGCGTTGAGTTCTTCTTCCTCTCCGGTGAAAGCGGCTTGCCAAGTCGGGGAACAGGTTTGCTTTTGCCGGGGTCGGGTGCAACTTACACGGCTGACTTCTAATTTCTCTGGCTGGCTTCTCACTTCTAACGGCTGCTCACCGTGGAGACTAACCCTAATTTCGGTTGAAGACTCACTGTTGGCGGTTGCCCTAAGTTTACGGCTCTCCTGGTTGGAGGACTCACTGTTGGTGGCTGCTAGCCGCAAAGGCGAAGTATTGTGTGGCAATATTGTGTGGAAGTATTTGGTTTATTAAAGATAATATAAGATATAGCAGAGCTAGTAAAAGTTACTTAATAGTAACATGCACACACACACAGACACCTTCAAATATATTCGAATAATTTATTGAAACATAAATTAGCTTAAATATGACTCTGAAATAATGATACTGTTATTGTCTTTTATTCCATGAATTATTAATAATTAATAAGTCAATAAAATTCTGTGAGTCTATAGTTCAAAAGTTCTACATAGATGAAGTTTTCTATTAATAATGGTCTCGTAACACCTTGTGTTATCCAGTTATCGACCCATAATTTGATAAGCGAATAATAATAACTTGTCGATACAATACAAGTAATTCAATACTGAAACTTGATAATTAACTGAAGCACAAAATATTATTGATACAATTAGTTATAATTTGCTGAAGCACAGTCTTCATTAAATGTCACACATATTCGATAATATGAATTTCATTTGATTCATTTAAATACTCTTTCTTCGATATGCAAAATTATTGATCCGAAAGTTTATAACTCAATGCACTGAAATAGTTTATTGCCTATGATTTCTCACTCATAATAAATATTTTAAGTATGGTGAATTACGATACCTTGAAAATAATTTAGTTCTAATTCACTTTCTTGTTTAACAAACTTGTTCGAAATAATTAATTTCAAAAAATGTCTTCTCAGTTTTATACACTGTTCCCACCTTGATAATAAAGCTTTCTATTATTCGATGGAATATCTACTGCATTTCCTTGATTCACTGTTCCCACTAATAGTAAGGAAAATCTACTTACAAATTGAAGTTCACATTCGATTCACAGTAAAGGCGGCTCTGTTGTACTTTCCTGCGTTCTCCATTTCATTTCGCCGATTTAAATTCCGCTCCATTTGTACTGGTTTTTCATTTGAAGCCCTCTCCCGTGATGCACTGTTATCTCTCGGGTTGGCAAATAATATTGGCTGAAAAGATATTCCACCGTTCCATGTGGAAAATGGGTTTAACAGGCACATTTTTTTAAGTCTCACAACTCACTACAATTTTTTATTACACTGCGCATCTCAACACTGCGCATCTACTTTTGTAGCATTAATCGATGACGTCAGAATTAATTAAAATGTTTTCTATTTTTTTTTAAATTTAATTTCTTCACTTTCAAACAATATTAGATTATGTTCAAGCACATTTCAATAATAATTCAGATAATAATATTTAGTTAAGTTCTACAGGAAGTATTGTGTTCTTCACTCGAAGATGGTGGGCAGGCTGCCACTGACTGACTCTCTCTGGGCTGTCGGCTAGGAACTGATTGGATTGTTTCTCCGACTGGAGGAACTCTTTGCTGCTGCCTACCGCACTCTATGGCTCTGAGTTCCGGCTGGAGGACCTGCGTGGCTAACTACCACAAGACGGACTCTTCTTCTTCGACTCCTGCCCAGGAGCGATCTACTGCTTCTTCTTCTTCTTTGGGCTACTGCCCAGGAGTGAACTACTGCGTCCTCCACGGGCTCATGTCCCGAAACGATCTGATCTAGCCTGACTGCATCCCTATTTAAGGCTGCCTAGCGCCTCTTGTTAGTAGGGAAGCAGGGTCAGACGAGTCGATTCGTCTGAAGGGAATTCCCTAGGAGGGAAGATGGCCCATTCCACCGGTAACAATATATAGTATTTATGAAATTATGAAATGTTTTCACTCGATGCTAAATCATTATTTATATCAATTAATCGGGATTTACTGGCAACAGCGATCGATCACATAAGGTCAAAAACCATTACGACCTTTGCACAAACTAAAATTTTCGATCAACTTTTCCCGCTCATCAATGCCATATACAATATGCAATTTTTCCAATTTAATGGCAAAATTTATAAACAAACCGATGGGTTATTTATGGGAATCAAAGCATCGGCTGTTTTGGCAGAATGGGCCATGATTTACATCGAGGACACAGCTCTGGCCCTTCTCGAATTAGGAGGGGTGATTATCCCTTTATATACGCGTTACGTAGACGATATCCTTTGCTATGCTGAACAATCTATTATATTAGGAATTAAGGACATTTTTTCGATGATACATCCCCGCATCAATTTCGAATTGGAACGTAAAGTACAACGGGGCATCCCATTCCTGGATGTACACATTCAAAGGGAGGAACAAACCATTATCACCACGTTGTACAGGAAACCCACATCGCTCAATATAACTATGAATTATTACACATACGGATCCCTTGCTTTCAAAATCAACTTAATTACCATGTTCGTAAATAGAGCCTTTCGAATTTGCAGCACATCGGAAGTTTTCGATGAAGAATATGTAAAATCAAACAGTTACTTATCAGCAATGACTTCCCCAACTGGTTTATTGATAGACATTTCAAAAATGCAATTAAGAAATATTACTGCAATGACGGTAATTTGCATTCCAAAAGAAATAAAAAATTTATTTCTATTGACTTTGATGCTGAGATATTCCCCAAATTAAGCAAAATTTGTAAGAACTACAATTTATGTCTAACCAGTCCAGCTAGAAGCACAATACAAAGTTTGCTCACAACCAATAAAAACAGAAGATTGCCAGCAACAGGAAAAGAAAAAGAAAAAAACAGAGGGGTCGTTTATTGTATTCAATGTATCGGACAAAACTGTGTTTACATAGGCGAGACTTCGAGACCGGTCCGGGACCGTATGGGGAACCATCGCAGAGCCATTACTAACGAAAATAAGGATTACCTCACGTTCCAGCATTCACTCGAAACTTCACACATGGTTGACATTAGCAACCCTATCATTCTTAGCCATTGTAAACAGGACTTCAAAAGAAAATGTGTAGAATCCTTTTATATATCAACTACAACAGAGGCATACAATGATCAGCTTTCTGTATGCTCCATAAACGACTATGGGTTCCGAAAATCTAAAATAAACAAAAAAAAAAAAAAATTTTTTTGATTACCAATCACAAATAGATAAGAAATATTATCTGACCTTTTCAATATTAAATTATTTTATTGTACATATTACTTATTTTATTTATTTATTTTTAATCTTTTAGAAAAGCGACCGAAAAAGTTTATAAGTAGGTTTCCACCACATTCATGGATCGCCAAGGCTGACACGTTGTTTCTGTGTACATCGGAGGTTCGAGCATTCATCACCAGGGAGCCAAGGTTCCACGAGATCCACGTTGATGAGAAGTCAGCTGACAGGCTACGGGGATTCCCCAAGGACTGAATCGCATTTCATTGGTTTACATTTTATGTTAAAAACCGACCAATTCTTAATGTACATTCACTTGAAAAAGGCTACGATCCTTTAGTAGTCGAAACCGAGGTCGTTTATTGTAATTATTTTGTGTATTAAACTCTATCTAAGTATACAGGTGTATACATTATTATGGCAACATTACATTATTCTTCTTCTAACTATGAACAGTACACGTAAAATCATTATATTTATTATCTTTTACATTTTGAGAACATTTCCACATAAGGCATAATGAAAATCCAGCACGTCGTGATGTTTACAGCTTTAGTTTGGAATCTTCCCACAAGGGTATCCCAGGTTTCCATGGTGCCAATGCTAATGAGATATTAACACGCATTCTACGGGAACGGCGCAAGGATCATATTGTATTTTCATTGGTTTATGTTTCAGTTAAAAACCGACCATTTTCATTGTATAATTTCACTTGAAAATAGTTACGGTTCATGAAACTGAAACCGAGGTGGTGCATTTTTGTAATAATTTTTAGATTAAATAGTTTTTAATAGTCAGATGTACAAGCTTTAATTTTGCATTGAAGAATATGAACAGTACACGTAAAAAAACTCCAATTTATTCTGAACAGAAATATATTTGTTAAAATATGACTTATTTAAAATGCATATGCTGTATATATGAATGTTCTTGCTAATTTTAATAAACCATTACAATTATATTTCCTGTGTGTATTATAAATAGTGCTTAGTTGACAATGACTGAAGAAATATAGTGACCTCTTCTGATTTAACCTGGAAAAGTAGAAATATAAAAACAATAAATAGAAAAGTAGTGAATTTGTTGGTAGCTTCATATGATTAGATCTCTTTATGTTATTTTATTGGCTTACAAGACAATGTTACATAATAATACTTTTTTGTTTTAATTATGTTTCATTAGCTTTCCAGGAATTCAACTGATACATCTTGGACTGTAATGTAAAATACTATGTCAAAGCAAATGTAAAAATTATTGTCTAAAATAATACGTAAACTTAGCTTATCATTCGGCCAAATAGCCAAGTGATTTATCATTGACCCTATGACTACGGCGACAGATAGCGCATTTTTTTCCTTAGAAGATCAGGCATAACCACCAGCTGCTTACTGCCGACAAGGATCAGCGACCCATTTTTAACATTGACCTCTCTTGCCAGAAAAGAAGTTGATGCATTCTGGCCGTTGAACATCCTTAGCAACGAGTCACATTTTTACGTTAATGGAAAATTAACAATCATAATTATTGCATGGGCAAGGGAATAATCCACTTGTTTTCCAGGAACTCACCTCGTACTCTCTTCATGTTATTGTCTGGAGTGAATTTACTTCCACATTTGTCATCTGACCATTCTTCTTCGAAGAAGTTCCCTTAATAGCCTTGTGAGAAGTCTGTGGGTCCCGAGATATCATGGCATGCTCCAGAATTTTGTCGTATAAAAATTTTTTCAGCGACAATGTTTTGCTTGTACAACTTTTATGCAAGATGGTGCGCTCACACGTATTGAACTCACTGTACACCATTGTTTGCACCAACATTCGCCCATAGCCAGGTGATTAGTCGAGCATTTCCTATTGCCTGGCATCACGTTCTGCAAATCGGAATCCATGAAATTATTGCTTATGGGGTCATTAAAGAATGTTTTTTATCGAGGAAATATTGCAAATTTGCCAGACTTAAAAGATAAAGCATCACGAGAGATCAGTTGCAGTCAGTCGTTGACCCCACTGCTCATCGTTTGTAAATTTAGAACTTCACGACGAGGAACACATCAAGCAATATTCTTTATATTACTAAACAGTCTGTACAACAGATATGTCACGTACGGAATGAATTCGTGCTCTTTGATTGTTTTGTTGCTTATTGTTAGTTTTGTTGTTCATTTGCGGTTTCATGATATATTTTGCTCCCCTACTCCCCCTTATTTCAATGCTATGTGAAGTCATTTGGTGCAGATCAAGAACCGAAAATTCTTTTTTTTTAATTTTATTTTTTTTTGGTTTTTTTTGTTTCTTTATTTTCTAAGATAAAATAAGAAAGAAGCTGATCTTATCTTGATCTCCTCTTAGATGATGCTTTTGTAATCACAGGCACAAAGAAGGCTTAGTAACCTAGCACATGGGTCTTGATGTGCACCAAATATTATGAAAATGGGATTCTTAAAGTTCAAAAATATTTCATAAGATTTTTGGATAAAAAAACAACAAAATTTAAAATTAAAACAAGCGCGTGTACACAGGGGATGGCCTAGTTCCTGTCAAAGTTTCATCTAGCACTAGTAATCTCAGTAGTTGAATTCTGGAGGGTAAAATGTAAATCACAAATTTATATGAAATACAACTTTTATAAATTGTATTTGCCTTCCTAAATTTTATATTATTTACTTATTTTTAGATAAAATAAAATCCCGAAAATACTGAAGAATTTTACATACATTGAGGAAGAAGAAGATAAATTTCAAAGAAACATTAGTTTAATTTGATATAAAATTCAATTAACTGATTTAGGTTGGAAATGAAAAACAATAATTGAAAGGAATTAACTCAAGATGTGTGATTACTGTTTCAATAGAAGTAATAGTGAAAATAATATGTAATCAAAAATCCTGATTAATATTTTTCACAAGCTAATCTTAAAAAAACTATTTTTCATTTATCTAAAAACTGCAAACATCGCCATATAAATTAAAAGTTAGAATATATTAAAATACATCAAATTACAATAATGGCAAAGTGAAAACTAAAGACAGCAAAAAACGATGTTATTATTCAAAAACTAAAGATGGTAGCATCAGCATCAAAAGACCAGAAGTACAGTGTTGGCATTCCTATTATTGATAAATTATCAAATCCTGATAATGGAAGGATTGCAGTAATAACATGGCTGCTTTTTTTTCTAATTTTTCTTTTGCTTACTTCATATTTAACATATGGATGTTTGAATCAATTCTTTCATGGAAAACCAGCAATAAGAGTTGAATTCGAAGAGATTACAGACTTCAATCAATTTTCTGCAGTAGCTTGTCCGATGAATCTGTTTGGAATAAGCAATCCAGCTTTTCGTGATCTTAGAAAAACGTATAGAGATACATTTGATGATAATAGAAAGGAAATTCTATTTTCCGATTTGCTTCGTCTACCAGGTATTGATGTGGATTCGTTGTGGCGCCATCAAGAAATGAACGTCACTCTATTTTTACAAGTAAGATCATCTATAATTATTTCTTCTGCGCGAAAATTTATGATTCAATTCAAAATTATGATTATATTAAAAAAAAGGTTTTAAAATTATTTTAACTCTTTTTTTTTAAATTACTTTTAATACTTTTAAATCCAAACAGTAAGACAATAAAGTGGTAATAAATCTTAAAAATGTTATTAAATTACCTCAATTTCCAATTTGAGTTTTTTTAATTCAATTAAAATACAAAGATTTTTTTTATATTGTATAATTTTCAATTACATTTCTAGTTTTAATGCAAATTTCTACATTACTCATCAAAATTTGTAATTTATGAAAAGAATAATTCATCTCTCGAATTGCGTATATTTTTATTTAATACAGTAAAGTTTCAGAAACGATTTTTTATGGTTTTCTATCTTCAAGTCATTCATACATTGAGATTAACAATTAGTTTCT
>JAFIDM010000006.1:1219560-1292695 GCA_023159025.1 Thereuonema tuberculata | reverse complement strand
GAATCGCCAAGGGTCGGATGCGGCTGAATGGATAAAAACAACAACAATACATAAATCTTAAATATAAATGAAAAAAAGAACAAATAAGAATAAGAAAAAAATATAGAAAATTAAATATAAATGAAAAATTTATATACAAAATTTTGATTAAGAATTATATGAGGTAATAAGAGAAAGAAATTCTCAAGAAGTAGAAATAAATAAAATTTTTAAATTGGATAAAATTAAAAACAACTTTGGATGTAGGTTAACAAATTATGTTAAATACAAAATTTTAAGTTAAATAAATTTTAATCGAAAAGACACTTCAACATTTAAACAAATAAAACAAAAAATGATCTCTGATGTGGTGGATGGGTTAATTAAGTATTAAGAATGAAATTTATACTAACTTTAAGTGAATAATTTAATTATCATCTTTAACTGGTGGATACCTTTTAGATAAATATATCAAAATTCTTGGTCTCATACCAGAGGTATACAGTTTATAAGTATACCTAATGGGACTGATAAAACATTAAAAAAAAAAATTCATAAGTAGTCTTATAATACCGGCTCTAAAATAGTTTTGTTATTATTATTATTATTATTATTATTATTATTATTATTATTATGTTTGTATGTTTCAAACCTTTGGGTTCCCCAGCAAAAACAATATGGCGGGTCAAAGACCAAAACACATATTGCCAAGAATTAAAAAAAAAAAAAAAAGTTTGGAAGAATAGTTAGGGATGTGTGCTTGTGTCCGTAAATTTCCGAACTATACGCGTTGTGTTGAGTACCACAGCCTTCTGCAGATGTGCATAAGTGTTTTTATGAAGTCCTAGTGTGTTGAGGCTGTGGTGCAATGTGTGAGGCACCAGACCAGGAACGAAGCTCACCAAGGCGTTCGTGCAGGTGATGGTCCCTTTGTGAGGTTGAGATTCAGGCAATGGGATGTAGGTGAAATGGAAGCGTAGGACTCTAGGTGTTTTCACCTCAATTTGCATGGCGAAGAACTTTTATTGTATTGCTGAAGGAGGGAGGCAGTGTAGTTGCTATAGTCGGAAGTTGAGGGGGAGAAGATTAAATTGTTTATGCAGATTTTAGAAGTAGGTTAGATTTGTTATTCTCCTTAATATTTATCATATGGATTTCTATTTTGATTGCTTGTTTTGTTGTATTGTATTTCTCATTATATATTATTGTACAGATAGCAGGGAAGGAGAAGTGTATCATGGGCTCGAGAGTTTGGTGGAGTTATGTCGTCGGCGTGTCTAAGGTACTTATTTCACCTTTCCGCCGTACGTATGTTTTGAGCGGCTGTTTGATTTGGGATTTACTTTTAGGCTGTAATTTGGAGGTGTTGTTTGTTTGTGAAATGGTCCCCTGACGGGCATCCAGGACTCGCTCCTTTTCCCGTGTCGTTCAGTGTGTGAAATGCTAGCGGACCACCTTCATTTTTTTTGTTTGACCCTGCAGATTTCGGTTCGTTTCTTTTATCATTTAACTTGCTATGTTTTATGATATGGGTTGTTTGCTATGTGCCCGCCATCTTAGACACATCATGTGCGTTTAAATGTCTTTGTTTTGGTTGTTTTGGCTTAACAATAGCTTTCCCAGGTGATGTTATAGCTAGTATATTAGTCCCCCCCCCGTATTTAGTGCTTTTGGGCGTTCTGCTACTTACATCGACGTTCCGAAGATAGGTCAATTTAAACCCATAGCCGCAAGTAAGCATATCTTTGGGAGTTGAGTGACAAATGGAATTTTGCATTTTCGACCTTTCATAGAAGGAACTCGCTTCATCATCTTCCCAGATCATATAGCTCTAAAAATGGCTGACCTCTAGGAATGAGATCTCCAGTAGAGTAATTAGGTGGAGCTTGCGAGATTCTAATAATGTAATTTATGGTGGAGTTGTAGCACTCGGCAAGCACTCGGCATGATCTTGGTTGTATCCCAACCACTTGGCCATTGTGTATTCAAAGGAATCCGTGACAGGTATGTTTACATTTAAGCTGTAGTAGAGGAGTTATTTAATTTGTTAGAGAAGACTCAGATCGACCGTTTTGGAGAGGATAAGATAAAAAAAAAAACCCTTCTAATTGAGATCATCTATGTTTTATCTGTTAGCTGGGAGTTTGGCCATTTGTTTAATTTCAACATCGCATTGTGACTCATTCGTTTCATTTTCGAGGATCAAGCTTTAATTGAGAGTTGAATTTGTGATTAGAGTGATAGAGAGGAGGGTCGGCAGGTAGGATTCCTCAGGTCATTCTGCAGATGATCTGGCCCGCTTGTCGCTTTCTTTCCTTATCGTCCTCTGCTTTGTCTTAAATGGAATGCCATGACATTTGGTACTTTACTTTATTCTATTAGTTGATCCATTCGGAGTGGACGTTTGCTCTGCTCGATTTATGTACTCAATCTCATGTACTCTCCATCTTGAACGTTTCGTTTGCTCGGCGTAATTGAAATTTGCTTGAGGACGCTCATCGCAGATTCTACTTGCATCCTACGTACTGTCGGCATTGAATATACTCCCAATAACGGAATTGATGTAAGATTTACAAAGTAACCTTCAGGTTCTATGGCCAGTTGTGAATCAATAACCTTTGCCCCACTATTCATTTGCAATTTGTATCGTAAGCCCCTCTTGTTAGTGTGTCTGGGCACTCCATCATTCTGATAACGTACAGCTAGATCGAGTTCCCTCTCAGAAGTCATAGGTAAACATTTACTTTAGAATTCGTTATTAATGAAGTTCAGTGTAGCAAGTTTAGGGTAGGTGATGTACTTTGAGCTCATATTACCCATATCCGCGAATTTAGACAAAATATATCCCAATAGTTCGCCTTGTTATTAATGATATTTACCATTGATGAAGCTCTATTTACATACCGGTGCTGTATTATTTTGTCACCGCATTATCTTGAGGATAGTACCGATCAATTCGGAGGGGATACACTATCACTTTTCGGAGTGGGAAGGGGTGAGTCACGGTATATTATCATTTTCCTATATAATTAACCTGCCACAGTTGTCCCTTATTTTATCATTATCTATATATTCGCCCCCCTTCTTCTATCCTGTGAGTTTCAATTATTATTATTCTTTTCATTGTCATTCATTAAATTTCTTTATTTTGTGTTTTCTCCACAAACCCGAGAGAATTCTTTTAACCTAAATTCCCCTGTCCCAGACCAGCTTTCCCCTCTTTCGGCCCCAAAACATAAATAATTTGCAGCCAGCTTGGCGACTCTTCGTGGACCACCCATCTACCTCTAGACGACGGGTCAAGGGTCGACCCCTCTAAATATGAAGAAACGAGCGACCCGAGTGACCTTGGATCAAAGGGCTGCATCTGCTCTGGCAAATTAAAGGGCGGCCTAAAACCACCTGCCCTCTACGTCACCAGCTGACATTTTTGTTTAAACTTTGGATGATTGACTTCATTTTCCTCTCTCCGATGGCTTTCTTGATCCCCATCAGTCCCACAACAATAATATACTGATGGGTACATATGGAGAGAGATCAGGAAAAAGAAAAACTCTGAAAGGGCATTATAATTTACGCGTTCGAGGACGATATTTACACGAACAAATCATAACGGAGAAGCATTCACTTATGTTTTAGAGAACAGTAAAGTCAGCTGCGTGAAGTGGTGCGAATTGCGGGGGACGACCCGCCATCGACGGCTCTCTGTTCAGGGATCCCGGAGGCCCGCCGGCCGGGGGAAGGCGACTGATAGAGAACGTGCATCGAAGCGAATTCACCGTCAAGAGCCAGGTGACGAGAACAGAATAAAGATATCTACCTAAGTGTGCAGTGCATCGACCTGTACACATTTAACATCCAACCATATCATGCAAATGTCCAGACAAAACTGTAAGTAGGCCTACTTTATCTTACATACATGCTAGCATCGTATGGGGAAACCAGGTACCTCGTTATGTACGAAAAAGACATTCATTAGAATTCTCTCGGACCCAATAACCAACTCAATAACTCGGACTCAATCACGAACAATTATGATTTCTCATTTTTATTATATTTTTGTCCCATATAAACATATCATCTCTTACTTTAAGAAATATATATATGCTTTATAAAAAAAAACTAGTTAGTGTGGAGTCATTTCACCGGCTAAGATTTCTTACCTGTCCCTATATATAGATCTACCTGTGCTAAGATATTACTCTGAGGGCCCAGCTATCTAAAGCGCACCTGGTTCTCATTTAGTTTAGAGGGACCTTAACTTGTTATCTTAACTTGTTAACTTGTTAAGCTTATTATCTTAAAAGAAGTCTCGGGTTTCGTTATAATTCACACCAAATCCTACAAAAACCGTAACACACTCTAATACGCTTTGTGGTGTGTACTTGTAGTATGGGACCGTGTTCTTAATAAGTGAGTGTTTGTGTGCTAACTGTTGATGAACAATCGACGCTACCTGATTGTGTCGGTGGAGGTAGTCTGTTTGGCACAGAAGGGGACAGCCTGATATTATGTGGTCGATCGTCTCATGTGTAGTGTGGCATTTCCTGCATCTGTCGTCGTGTGTGTTTGCGTCGTGTAGAATGTGTTTCTTGTAGTTGAGTGTGGGGATGACTTGGTCCTGTATCGCGATCATGAACCCTTCGGTCTCCCCAAACAGCTCACCACTCGTCAGCCATCTGTTCGACGCTTCCATGTCGACATGAGGCTGGCTGAGTTCGTGGCGATGTCTGCCATGGAGTTCCTTACGAGCCCATGATTCACGCAGCTGGTGTGCGTGGGTATTGGGGGTGGTGAGTGTTAGAGAAGGGTTTGCGAGGTCCAGGGGTGTGAGGTGTGTGTCAGCCTTGACAATGGTTGAGTGGAGTGAGGACTGTTGTGCTCTTTGGTGGAAGTGTTCCCTAAGTGTGTATACTTGTTTTTCGTGTAGGGTGATGAGTCCTCGGCCTCCCTCCTTGCGGGGAAGAGTCATCCTTTCCGTAGCGGACTTGGGGTGGTTCATGTTGTGTTTCGTGAATGTAGTGCGTGTTGTGCGTTGTAGTGCTTCGAGTTCAGTGTTTGTCCATGAAATTATGCCGAACGAATATGTTAGTGTCGGGACGGCAAAAGTGTTGATGGCTTTAATTTTATTTCTGGCATTGAGTTGTGTTTTGAGGATGTTGTGAACACGAGCACAGTATGTTTTCTTGAGTGCGTTTTTGATGTTTGCGTTGTCGATGACGCGTGCTTGCTGGAAGCCCAGGTACTTGCAGGTCTCTCCCTCTTCCATGGATTGGATGGATTATTATTATTATTATTATTATTAAGTTTTCGTTCAATTTACTACCAATGTCCTTAATATTTATTGTTACTAGTTCTTACTGTACTCGACAAAAATAAACTAAACATAGGTAACTTTAATATACATATGTAATAGTTATATATAGAGTTAAATAAGAAAATTATTTTAACTTTTAAATCATGTTACTGCCTAATTTAAAATTTTTTGAAAATTATCACCTAGCGGTCTACTTGACAAAAATCACTTGTAAAAACAATACTATGTAAGTAATTTGATATTTTTTAACAATGTATACAAAATTAATTAAATATTTATAGTATATCTATATTCAGAACCTGTTGATAGGAATTTGTCATTCCTAACGGGACTGTAACTTTTGTATTTAGAATCATAATAAAAAAAAAAAAAATATTATTATTATTATTATATATGCAGATGATATTGTACTCTTCACTGTAAATACAGATCCACTAATTGCAAATAATATTATTCAAGAAAATTTTAATATTCTTCAAAAATGGATGCATGACAACAAATTGACAATAAACAAAGAAAAAACAAAATGCATGATCTGATGACCAAAAAAACCTATTGACTAACTGCAATCCAAAAATCTACTTTCATTCACGTATATGTCTACATAAACAAACAAGCAATTGTACCGAACGCTCTACAATTGATATTGTAAATAATTTTAAATATTTGGGAATTACTATAAATAACTTATTTACATGGAACACCCAAATAAATATTATACATAAAAAATTAAACTCAAACATCTATATTTTTCACTATGTAAAAAATATATTACCACTGAAAACATTCTTATCTATTATGCTTTATTCGATTCTCTCTTAAATTATGGAGTAAACATATGGGCAAATACAAATGAAATTAATCTCGAAAGTTTAAAAATACTCCAAACAAAAGTATTAAAATTAATTTTTTCTAAAAAAATTTGAAATAATATTCAAAAAGAAATTATTTCTTCAATAAATATGGAATATTGTTTCCAAAACAAAAATTCTTATATAACATAATACTCCAAAATCACTATGAAGTATGGAGGATAAAAAAATACTAATACACAAAGTTGTAATCTAAGGGAGAAAAGTAATATTAAATTAATCTTGTAACGCCTTGCCGTGGTTTGCTGGCATACATTTAATGAAAGGGTTGAGGGAGAGTGTTGCACAGTAGAATCCTTTGATCTAAATAATTAAGATCTAGTGCTGGGGCCCCTTTTAACTTTAGAAATCAAAAAGGATTAAAATAAGAAGCAAAGGCTCTTGCTTGAGATGCGAGTAGGGAGGGGTTTGTTTGTAAACAGAGAGGCCCCCACTCCGACTCCCCCGTTGTCTGCGCGGCCTTGCCCGAGGCTCCCAGCCCTTAGCGGGTTCTTGCCTTACTTTAACAAGTGCAAGAGTCAATAAAAGAACCAAAGTCAACTCAATGAGTAAATATAAATAAAAAAATGTGGGATAACTAGTAAATGAAAATAACAGATTTTTTAATTAAAGAGAAACTATATACATTCATAGAAGGAGTAGCTTAAGGAGAAATGATTACATATGAAGATACATGAATATACGGCTATATACATTACCCCCAGGGGTTTTCAAACGCAGTTCATGATAATACACTGGATAGAAAATAAACACTTAAGATATCCTAAGCTAGACGCAAGTCACTTAGCACAATTGAGTTCTCACGTGTTGAAACAGTTCACAACAGTTCTTGCGGTTCAGGGCGATTCTCGGTAGCGGAGATGAGTGTTCTATTTCAATCTTTACTCTTAATTTTGTCCGAAGAGTATTTTATCCTTCCCTCCGCTAGATCCGGGGTCCGAAGAACGTTCATCTGACGCAACGGTTGTCTGGGTACGAAGTTTGGTTAACCTGCAAGCGCCTGCAAGCTGCGGGACGCTTTCACTTCAGCATATCTGGAGATCGAAGAACGTTCTTAGACACAACGAATTTCGGGCTTTGGAACTGTAGCTCAGTTTAGTTGTATCTTTTGGCTGCGAGTTTCAGTTGTGAGCCATTTCGAAGGGCAGCAGGTTGGCTGGTTGCCTGCCCTTCGCGTTCGCTCCCTCCTTCCGTGTGTCTTTCACTATCCCCGAAGTCCTGTTCCTTCGGAGTGACGTCAAACATTGGCGACGAGTTGTCGAAGGGGCATCTGTTAGCCGGCTGCAAGGTGGAGAAAAGACAAAGAAGGACACAAGAGAGCAATAAAACAAAGATAAAGAAAAAGCAAGATGGACTCCAGGTGGAGAAAGCATCTGGAAGACAGTTGATTTTAAGAGACAAAGAGGCGTTAAGATGATGTTTGGGGAAAATGAAGAAATGAGAAAATATTGCTAAAGATTCAAAATATATAAAATATGATGAAAATAGAGGATAGGAAAGAGGGAAATTGTGTAACAACCATCGGGCCGTTACAATCTATCCATACATAAATAAAAATTATGGTTTAAGAAATATAAATTATAATATAGAAAGGTTTTTAAACAATATAAATTTAAATATATTTGATGATAATCAAAATATTTCAATTGTCAAACGGAAGTTAAAAAAATGGAGTATAGAAAACATTTAAAATCTCACTGTTATTATTTCAATCCTTTTAAATTGAACTTTTCTTTAAAAATTATTATTATCATTGTAAATTATATATGAATATACTGATCTAAAATCTCTTGTATAAATCTCATGAATCACTTTTATAATAATTATTGGTTGTTATGAATGTTATTAATGACTATATTATAACTCTTGTAGATATTACAGTTGGATAAAGATGTTAATTATTATTAGTGATTTTATTTTAAAAATTAATATAAAATTATTCTTACTCAATTGCCAGAACTCGTTGATAGGGATTTCTCTGTCCCTAACGAGACTGTACTGCATTATCATTTTTAAATAAAATAATAAATTTTTATTATTATTATTATTATGAGATATTATTATTATTATTCAAGTATCAAAACAGGTTTCACAGTTTATCTCTTCCAAGTTCACTTTCGATCTATAATTCCATTCTCCATCTTTAAGACCTGTTATTTCATTGCAGTAAAATTAAGCCTTTCTAATTAATTTCTTCATTTAAACATTGAATTTTTTTATTTCGTTTTATTTTGGTTTTGAAATAGGTTCGATCCCAATGTTTGGCCCAGTTACCTCTTTATCTGCTATAGTGGCAAAGCCTAAAAGACTTGAAAACATTTTAGGAGTTCTGGACTTCTATGTGAGAGTAAGTTTAATTTTTGTATTTCCAATGATGTAATTTTTTACATTTTTTCGATTTAATTTGGATATAAAATCTATGCTTGTTTTAATTTAAAACTACTTAAATAAGAAATTTCGGTTATTAAATTACAAAAACAAATTACCCTAAATTACTTTTCTTTATAGAATGAAAACTCAATCGTTGGTTCCTAGTTGCATCATTTTTCGCTTAGCCTATACATTATATGCCTAGGTTCGATCCGGAACTATTATTTCGGTTTACGCAAGAAACTATCGCTTTCTTTCGAATATTAAGGAAAAACTTTCATCGTTTTTGTTGAACAGTCCTTTGTTTTTGTTTAACAGATGATGATGCATCAAGGTTTTACTGCATTTACTAAGAAAAATATGTTAAAGGATCTTTCCACTTTTCCAAAGAATTGAAAGACGTCATCTTTCGTATTTCACTTCTTGTGTTCGGCTGTTGGTTTTCAATTCACTAGCACTGAAAATCAATATATTTTTACTATTGCAATAGTAAGATCGTCATTCGAAGGGAAACAATCTTCTATGCATCATGATACGCCAGAAAGGATTTTGAAGAAAATATTTTAAAATGACATTAAGTGATGTAGGGCCAACTCGGAATCAACATTATTATTTTAACAACATTATTCAACATTATTACTTAAGAAATCATTATTTCTTAAGTTTTTAATATGATAGTTGTTGAAGCCTTTAAACGATAAAATTTACATTAAAAAAAAATGTTGTCAAGATATCTTCTGGTCTTTGGTTTTGAATTCTTCCAAAAGGATTCCATGCAAACAACTTCCGATGCTGTGAAATTTTGAATTTTTCTTTCAGAGATTCTTACTTATAATTAAATAGTTTTAAGTGCAAAAGTTTATTTCCTTTCGACAGATAAATTAAAATTCCCAGGAACTGAGATTATTAGAAGAATAACTAAAAATGCCCCGAAATGTAAATAAAATTATTCACTTTCAAAAATTCTATTTAATGTGTTCGCCATACATCAAAATAATGAATGTAATCAAAATATAATAATAAGAATATAAAGCAGGGCGCACACGAGACAACTTTAGTTGGCTAACTAGTATCAACTAGTTGGTAGAGCGCTTAATTATTACCAACTAAGTTGGTGATAAAAGTTGAAGCAGCTTAAGGGAAAACATGGCGTCTAAACAGATTTTCACCGATTCAGAACTGCGGAGAGCGAATACACAATGAATATCAAAGTACTGCAAGTTTTTTCACGATTAAGCACAGTTTATATGTAAACGCTGTAATGTATGGAATGTATTAGAGCGTTTGTAAAATATCGATTTTTTTTTTCGAATTTTGCGCAGCGAAAGCAGTGTTTGCGTGCAATTCTGGGATTTCCGCTGAAGATTGCCGCTTCGCCGGTTGTCCACACGGCGGCGAATTCAATGTCGTATCGTGTGCGCCCCTGACTGCCGTATCCAACCTTCATTTAGCCAACTAAAGTTGTCTCGTGTGCGATTAACATAATTTTATAAAAATGAGTTCCTGAAATTATGAATGTCAATTGTAAAACAGTTACAATTAAATTCATTATTATTTTTTTTTTTTAGTCATTTAAAATAAAATATTGACTTTAAAAAGAATAGAAAAAGTAATACAAAAATAGAAATAATAAAATAAAACCTAAGAATTCTGAAAAATATAAAATCACTTATTGGCCAATTAATTCATCAGAACAACACGTAATTACTAACATCGCATCACATATGACTACAAATGCATACAATTTTTTGAAATGCATGCATAGAAATTTACTTTCTAAAGAAAATTAGCATGAGTCTATTATGAAAACGTATATTAAAATCTTTTAACATAGACTCTATGGTCAAGATTATAAGATGGGGCTAAGCTTTTTATTACATCACAACTTGTAACCTTTAAAGTTGATAGTACTCACATTAATCAAAATTACATAACATGTGAAAAATATTTTCATTGAAATATAAACAATTTCTATGTCTTGATCTGTTGATACGCTTGAACATAAGTTCGAATTCTGACGAGGGCATGGATGTTCCTTTCTTTCTTCTGTGCCTGTGTTTCTTTCTTTCTGTAACTTTTGCTGTTAATTTGACACCTTGCACCTTATCCTCCAGTGCTCATGCGCTATTTAAGAAAATCACGATAAAAAAAAAATGAAAGAACTTCTTGATCATAAATATAAGCTGTTTTATTTTTCCTTGCTAAATTAATTGACTTTTAATATTTTAGTTGAAAAATACCTAATACTATTTGCAGGGATTCCCTCTCTACGAAGGAGAAAATGCTGAATATACAGATCCTGAAACAGGCTTATCAGCACCTTTAGTAGTACATGGACAAGTAGTTGCAGAGTTAATAGAGGAAAGTGAATTTGAAAATTTTGTTTTTGATTTCCCTTAATATTTTTGCTATACTATTTATGATTTTTACTTTTTAGTCCGGTGACATATTTGACATTATTTTTTATAGTAAAGTTGAAGTATAGTTAAGTCCCTTGGGGTTGCGGGAAAGAAGACTCCCGGAGTTTCGTGACCAAAGGGTCTAAGCTGAGGTCGAGTGGTTAGGTCAATGCTCACCCGCATTTAATCACCGGGGGAAAAAAACCGGTACCCATTTTTGAGAGGTCTGGGACCCTTCTGGAGAAGAATTCTGCATAGAAATATTCCCGACTTCAGCGGGGATGCTCCAGACCGCAGTTTCCGCTTGGCTACCGGGCCCAAATTTCTTTTTAGCGGCCCCAAGATTTACAGCTTGCCTGTAAAACCGCTAGGGGACCGCTCTTGGTTTTATCCTGTCTGTCTGTCATACTCTGTAGCGGTGAAATGATTAGAGATATTCGAATGAAATCTTCACCATTGTATTCAGCATCAAAAAGTAGTTGATCACGTGTAAAAAAATCAAACCTCTAGGATCACTCCCTGACCCCCCCCCCAAGGCGTTTTCTGTCTTTTGAAGACGTTTTTCAAAGAAATACTACGCCTTGGGGGTCAGGGAATGGTCGTAGACGTCAAAGTTTTTACACGTGGTCACCTATTTTTTGATGTGAACACAATGGTGAAGGTTTCATTCGAATATCTCCAACCATGTTACCACTACATTAGTGTTCCATCCAGACAGCATAAAAGCAAGAGCTGTCCTCTAGCGGTTTTACACTCAAGCTGTAATAAGTGTTTTGCTAATAATGGGTTGCTAAAAACTAAGAAACCTGGTATTGTTTTAATTTCCTTATTATTATGAATGTGAATGTTGCTAATGCAAAAGGCACAATTGTTGCGTGTAGTGTCATTGTTGTGATGGTTATAGAGCTGCATTATAAATGTGAGTGTGGCGACGTGCGGAAAAACAAAATGCTGATGCAAAGCGAGAAGCTTCACGCTTGTGTAAAGAACGGTCTCGCTCAAAATTGTGTTTATAAATTTGTGCATATTATGGGGCCGCTTTGCTTTTGACACTAGAGAGTTTTTGCCATAACGTGATTTATATTGGCAGGCGAAGAGCAGGACTACGATATCTGGTGGCGAAAAAAAAAAGCTGTTCGGGTTGATAAGAGATTCTACAGTCAATTGATTTCCTATACAGAAATCAATATATCTCGTTGTTTCTTGAGAATTTATCATTCGAATTCTTTTGTTTTTGGAATATTTTGTGAATTTGTGATTCCCAAAAAGAGTATATACCTCTAAGAAGTAATCTAGAAGCCATTTCCTAAAGAAAATTGAAGTGAAATCGAAGTTTTATCGGCGTGTGGTTACAATGACTACAGAGAAGATACGGATTAAATGTCTGTATTATTTTGTATCGATAAAAAAAGATAGCTTATTTCAATAGTCTATATTTAAATTTACTAAATAATGATAAAAATTCATTTTCTAATGTGATCGAAAAAGAAGCATAATAATTCGTTTGGATGCCTTCACATTCTTTTGTAGTTAATACAAGCTTGTCTGAAATGAAAGCAAATGCTTTTGCTTTTCTTTTTTGTTTTTTACTAATGAAATATTTTCGAAAAAAATAATATTTCAATAAAAATAAAGATAAAATTTTATTATTATTATTGTGACATTTTTTCCCCTCTAATGTTCCAGGGTCTCAGTGAATGATTTATATTATTTTGAGTACCTACAGGTAACGTTGTCAGCCTCGTGGTCTGTTTGTAAAACTACTGATTTCTTTCATGAAATAATAATGCAGCATAAATATTTTTCATTAAAAATTGTTTCTTTAAGACTTGCTTTTACTATTGACATAAAGTGAAAAAATAAATGTTCAACAAAATAACCGAAAAAAAAATACAGTTAATAACAGTATTGTACTTTCAAAAAACATTTTTAACTTTTAAAACATAGGACCCAAAAAATTTTTAAAAAAAATTACTTTTTACAATAATAGTGAATAAATACTTTTAAAATGTTTAAAATAAATATTTAATGAACTACTCTATTCAACTTGGCTTTTCAAATATAAGACGAAAACAAGTAATCTAGGTTTCGGAATAACTTACGATGATTCATATACTATTTACTTTAAATTATCCTTAAAATCAAAATAATGAATGAAGCGAATTATTATTATAATTTTCATAGGTTTAAGCTTCCGTATAAAGAAAACGGATAAATAGGTTTAAAATATTTTAAGCTAGATAGCTATTTTCTGAATCATGTGTTTATGATTCGAAATCGTTTGCCTTTAAGAACTAAAGAAAAAACATGAGTTGGTTATTCTGTATTTTATTAATACTACTTAATTTTTCTCTGAATACAAGACCTAAGACATGGATTTAAATATACAAAAAACTGAAATAATAACAAATTTATATAATTTATATAATTTATATATAGATTATTGTTAACGTTAGTAACAATTACGACGAAACATAACATTTGCGTGTTGAAATGAAAAAAATTCAGTCCCATGCTAACGGCTTGTTTGCAATAAATAAAACTAACGTCAAAAGGTTTAGGAGAAATTCTAAAACGATTTTTTTTAAAGAATTTGCCTGCCTGTTGTATCAGAAAGTCTTCCTTTCTGAAATGATTGCTGTAAATCTGAAGGTTTTTTTTTTCCGAAGCAAATTTCATCCACAATGCTTTTTTTAAAGCTTTGTCATTCGGAAAAGAATGAAAACTTATATTGTTATTACATCCAGAAACCTTATTAAAGCATTGTGTAACACATCAAGTCCTTCCACCTCACTTTTTCTTGATTTTTCCCTCGGACATATACGCACGTGGTTGCTCAGCTGGGCGACTGATCAACCACACGACGTTGACTTTAGCGCCATCTATATTTCATTTCGCTTCCCAATACGGGAAACGCAAATGTCACGTGAACGAATAAGGTAACCACAATAGCGGGCTCTGTCATGAAGAGAGTTTTTGCCATAACGTGAAAATTTACACTTCTCAATTGTCATCATGCCTACGGTTTATTTACGAAAAAAATAGCATTGATTTTTATAAATATCATTTAGTCAATGTATCGAATAGATGAATGTTTTTAATTAATTAAAATAGGAAATATTCTTTTTTTTTTTTCATCGTTTTGTCTTTCTTTGTTATCAGTTTCGATAAATCAATTTCGATAAATAATTCAGTCTCGTTAAATCTCGATCAACGACGTTATGTTTACGAGATTCCGCTGACTCGCCGATTCAAATTTTCAAGCCGAAATTCTATAATGATTTTGATTACTAATGTAACGTTTTCTGAAAGCATCCACGAAAACATAGGAAAAAGATGCCCTCCGATCGTGAAAATCATTTTTGTAATCGGTAATTTCGAATAAATAGATACAAATCGATTGGACTTCAAGTTCTACAATTCGTCACCAGGAGCGCTAGTGTCGGAACTCATGTTTATCAGAATTCGTGTTTCCTATCGTAAAGAGATACGCTATTCGAGGAAAGTTAATGTGTCACGTTAACAGTATTTCCTCTACGATACAGTGACGCATGCGCAGAATACCAGTCATGTGACTTCAGCGTTACCGTATTAGAATAGCGAGCTGGGCAAAAACTCTCTATTGTCTAAAAGCGTTAATTACCTTGTAATAATAGAATTGAATTAAAGTATTATTATAATTAAAGTATATTAAATATGCAATATAAAAATTAAATTTTTAATATTTTACTTAATACCTTCTTATATATTAATAATATTAATATCTATATATATATATATTCCTGGAATTCTCAATATTCGAAAAATTAAAGTCAAACATAAATACAGTGTGGATATATGTATTTCGGCATTTAATAATCATTTCTATTATATAGGTTATAAATTTAAATTCTTCAAGTTATCCATGTCAAAACACTGATGATGTTAATAAATGTGTGGAAGAATGTATTGACAGTTTACTTTATTCAATTGTCTCTTGCAGGTAATTCACCAGTTCCTAAAAGAGAAACTAAAATAAAAGTAATTGTCCTCTCTATTTATATATGCTAAATTATCTTGCTGCAAAAGTTTAAGCTCTTGAAAAGTATATCAAGAAAAGTCATGAGACAGCTAAAATGACCATCAATTGAATTATAATACTAAAAAAAAAATATTTTAATTTTTTACTTGGATTACAATATTCGATATTTGAAACATCTTTCCTAAGAAAGAAAATTCTTCAAGAATATTATTTATCTTTCTTTCTTTAGATGTTGTATTTGTTCAAGAACTGACTCACTTCCTAATTTCTGTTTTGCCCTATTCTTTCCTAGTAATTTCGTGGCACGTTAATTCTTTTGTTTATATGAAATAGCTATTGAAAGTATTACATAATATTTAATAATATATTAAAAAATATTTAAAAAAATACTATCAGTGAATCAAATGACTTTTGTTTTCTTGCATGTGGTCATGGTTGTTTATAATTTATAGGAAACAGGACATAATTAGAATTCGCAATATCATCAGATGCCTATAATAAAAAAAATTGCTAATAAGATGTATCTTAATCTCTTCTTATGTGCACCTTAGTAGTTAAATATGCGAATTTATCTCAATTGTATCTCCTCTGCAAAAATATGGTAAAAAAATAAGACTTCCTGTTTCACTGGATTTATCTGGAAATTTCTTTTTTTTTTCTTCTTTTGATTAGAGATTCATATTTGAAATTTAAGGTGATGTCTTGTAGTTTCAAATTGAATTTATGTTTCGGATAATAAAGTAATCACATGGAATAAAATTATGTTCGTGATCTTTATTTAAAATGTCCACAATCTTTATTTTATTTAAAATGTCCATCTAAAATTAAAGATAAAAAAAAGTATTTATCGCTGTATTCTTTCAATTGGGAATCCAATTAAAATTACAAAGCCACTATCTTGAGCTGCTGTATATTTGGAAATTGTTTGTGATTTTCGATTAAAGTATTGTTTTTCTTTCTAGGTTACCATTCATGAAGAATACCACATTAAAAGTGTGTGAATATCCGTTGGAATTTAATCACTCTATTGAGAATTCAAGAAAAGCAATGAAAAGCATTTATGAGTGTCGAAAAAATTGTCCTAGAAAATGTTTTGAAAGGCTATATATTAACAATGCTCAAATTACTACAGCACCTACCAAAGAAGCATATTTCATGTTTCAAATATTTGATCTCAAATATCTGGTCATCAAGGAATATTACTGGTATACTTTTAGTGATCTTGTGGCTGATATAGGAGGAAGTTTTGGATTCTTTTTAGGTTTCTGTTGCCTAACGATCCTAGAAATTATTGAGTATCTCATTATAAATTGCAGAAAAGATGTAAGTAACATATTTAGTATTCGATAGAGGTATTTACTCTTGAGTTTGATATGTGGAGTGATATAATAAGTCCACTTTGTGATTTTCATTTATCAGAAAAATTATTTGTAGATTTTTTTTCTATTCTTTCCCAATTACTGAGGACTATTTTTTGCAAAATTAGGTAAATCTAAATTAATTTTTTATAGATAAGATATATATTTATTACTTATAAAAGTGGTGCTCATTTAAAACTAATTTTAATACATCAATTATATATAAGTTATTTACTCATTTTTATGCAAGAAACAAAATTGATAGCTATATCCACTGACAAAAGGTAAAAGGCGCTACTGTTTTACAAGATTTGTTTTTAACTTGTTTTCAAATATTTAAACAATTATTTAATCATGTGGCCCTGCTGTCGGCTATGCAGTATGTTTTGGTTTTCGTTGACTGTTCTAATCCGGAATTGTGGAACAGAACAGTTGGCAACAGATGTTCAATGTGTCCTCCATCTTCAGAGATCATTTGCAGTCGATGCACACCGCGCTCTATAACAAGTCGGAGCAATTCATTATGCAGACGCTGACATAATGAAGAACAACGTCTTATGGCATTGAGTCCCGTAGCGTGTGCACCCTGCCGCGCAGACTCTATCCTTAAGATAATCCCAGAATCAAAAGTTACAAATATTGACGCCAGGTGATCGTGCGGCCCATGCATAAGGATAATGGTTGCTTATTACACGATCATTAGTTATGTATTCTGCAATTGCATTCCTAGCAACACGTGATATGTGCGGTGTAGCTCCATTTACATGGCCGACTGCAGCACAACATGTTCCCTGATGGCGACTACGTGAACGAGAAGCTTTTTTTCTCTTGATTGCACTTTCCCTGACCCATAAGCCTACAATCCAAAGTTTGAAATCGATGCGCTTAATATTTATCAACTTATAGCGCTTCAGACATCTCAAGTTATTTCTTGCACCATGGTAAAAATATTTATATTTTTTTCATCTAAAAAACGTAAATAAATCAAATTTCATAATCAAAATATAACGTTTGATTAGTCTTTATATAATAATTATATCATTTGTATGAATCTTTTTTTGATTCCTTCTAATACGCACTTATTATTTATAGACATCATTGCTAATTCTTCAATTGCTAATTCATATATTGAAAGACTCGTATATCGATCAGAAATTAAGATGCAACCCATAATATGAATTATGATGGAGATTAAATAAACAGTAACAACGGTACACTGATTTACCAAATTCTGATTTCATCAAAATCTAACTCCGCCGCAGCCCTTTGGAAGTGAGCATCATATACGTATATGTTACATAGATTTGCAAACTTGTTTAAGAGAAGTCTTTGACTAAACATAATATATAAACTTTTTATTACGAATTGAATATAGAATTTTGAAAACAATTGGCTTACAACAAGTTAATATAACGGCAGGAAATAAAATGTTTAGTGATACTACTTGTTTCGCCGTCTCGACAAAAGGTCTATTTAAAAAATAAATCAAAATAAATTCTGGTGAATTTTTTGCAAACTTCGTTTCAAATAATCCTTCTAAATGAATTCGTGCCACTGTCGACGTGCGGAGTACTTCCGCTGAAAGAAGGTCATCAATAGCTTTTAATATTAATGAAACGAATAGACGCAGGCAATGTTTTCCTAACAGATATCGCAATAATAAAGGAATTATGTGTATGTTAGTTTTAAGGTTGTAATTGATGGAAAGGGCGTGATATAAGTTCGAAAAATCGAATCACCCTTAGCTTCTAAAGTTATTTAAATAATAAATAATGAAAATGACCTTCTACAGTATATTTGGATTGACGCAATGGTTGCTGAAAGCCATCTATTTAACTTTCTGTGATTCTACACTGATTGGTCAGACGAATAGTTTTTTTGTTCTTAATTCATTACAAGACAGTGGATGCTCAACAGTAAATGTTCAGCTATTATAAGATATTATAAGATATTAAAAAAATTCTAAACATTTAAAACATATTTACATCAAAATTTATTTCTTCTTCTTCTTTCTTCGAATTTGGCCGACTATGGACCACGTGAAATAACTCATGATTATTTTTCTACTTTCTTTCTTCTCTTCCAGTATTCTTTCATTCTTTCACTATGTTGTTTCCTTCTTTCTTCCGTCCATTTTGCTCCCGTCTTCTTCTTTGCCTTTTCTTGAAAACCCTTGAATCCCCTGATCTTTTCTGAATTCTTCTCTTCTCTCCACCTCTTCTCCATCGATTTTCATTTCTTCCATGTCTTTTCTGACCTCCTTGATCCATGTCATCTGAGTCTTGGGGTTTCTGTCGAAGAAGGTGAATAATCTCTTCATCAGTCTACCTTCACTCATTCTTTTAATGTGTCCGTAGAAAGCCACTCTTCTTTTCCTCATTGTGTCAGTTATTTTTTCTGTTTTTGCATAGATTTCTTTGTTGTTTCTCAGTTTCCATTTTCCATCTTCATATTTTAGTCCCAGGATTTTCCGTAAGATCTTTCTTTCCTTTTTTTCTACCTCGTCCAATTGTCTGGCTGTGTTTAGTGCAAGGCATTCTGAGGCGTAGAGGCCTTCTGGCTTAATGACTGTATTGTAGTGCCTAATTTCATTATTTATTCAATTAATAACACAAATGACTAAAATTAGACTACAAAAAGGTTTAAATATCATTACCTTCCATTTAAGTCCCTAATTTTGAAGGCAATGATATAGACTTAATCGAAATAAGACATGTATAAATGCTGAAATGTATAAATTCTATAATTCATTGAAGTTTGTTTTTTTTACAGTTGGTTTTACTTAGGGAAATGGTTTTATTTTATTCTCTTTTTCTTTTAAGAGCTGTTTCAATTTCTGTTTATCGACAAGAAACAAGTTTACGAAAACAACAGCTAAACCATGGAAGATTAATATCGGAATAGCTGGTCTCCATCGACTATCAAGTAGTTATCAACGGACTACACCTAAAATAATTTGGGCTTCTACTTTACTTATTTGTACAACTTTATGTGCTTATCAGATAACACGTACTGTCCAAGCATATTTATTTGGTAATCCTGATTCCAAACTGGTTATTGAAAGAAATAGCAGTGTTTTATATCCTGCAGTAACTGTGTGCCCTTTCAGGCCTTTTACAAACTGGCTTGTCTTTAAACAATTGGATGAACAATATCGAATGGAATTTAATATTTCTGAAAATGAAACAGTTCATATTTCCGATTTAATAAAAGTTCCTGACAGTTACATTCTCGAATTCTGGAATAAATCACCAGTTGAGATAAACGTAGAATTGGGTGTAAGTAGAAAGTTTATTATCATATATTATTTACTTATTTTTTTTGGTAAAAATTAATATATTATAACACTATCATGTTTTATGAATTACACGTCTAGAAAATATTTGATATATCTGTTGAATAATTTTGATGGAAAACTATACTTTTACAAAAAAAAGTTGTCTTTAGTTGCCTTCAGTTCTATTATTTTGTTGTAAGTAAACAAAGCTAAAAGGAAAAATTGGAAAAAAATTGACAACAAAATTTATATTGTCATATTACAGTCTGAGTTTCACGAAGATTGTCAGTATTGTAATCTTATTAAGTAGCTATAAAGTCATCTATAATTACTGTAAGATATTGTCGATATTAATTTTGATAAGGATACTAATGAAGATTGACCAAAATAACTTACATGTATTGCACAAAACCCTAAAATATTTTTTACTTCATTCTGTGATACTTTTAATGGCGCTAAAAACAAAAGTTAATGAAATAGTTTAAAAGTCTAATGAAAAATTCATTGAAATCTAAAGGATGAAGAAAAATAATATGAAGGAAAATTCAAATGATATTTAAAAAAATGATATGAAGGAAAATGATATGAAAGAAAAATTCAAGGATATGAAGGGAAATTAAAGTAATTTGAGAAACTTTGAAATGTTTTTCTATTTTACTTGTAAACTAAGTGAAACAGTATTTATAATTGGGTCATTCCACAGAAAACGTACCTTTTTACGTACAAGGCAATTATTTACTTAAGAAATATTCAAAGTTCTTCTTTCAGAGGTTATAAACAGCAATACAAACGAAGGAAGATATGAACATTGGTATTCTTTGTTCTTTCATTTTATTTCTATTAAATTTTTAAACAATAGTGAAGATATGTATACCTCCGTTACGTGTCACAAGTGCTTCGTCATAAGGGTGGTTAATTATTGCATGAATTTAAGGAAATATTGAATAAGTGAGTCACATTGTATTTCTTACATTAAAAGGTGAACTGCAGTTCGACATAAAAAAAAATGAGAAAATGTTAGCTTGAACATATGTTTTCAGGTTTGAAAGTTTGTCACAGACTTTCCCTGTATCCTCCGTTCTGAAGATATTTTAACAAATTCCCATTAGATGGCAATAGTATTCACAAAGAATGGATGAAGGAGGAAAAGACGCCACTTTGTTTTAGCTCTATCTTGTGTTTGGAGTAAAATAGTATGGTTTAACTATATTCTATCTAACAGTTTCTTCAGGATTCTCAAGACGGTTCTAATCTTTGTGTATCCTCCGTTCTCAACTTAGACAAATAAATAACATTGAGAAAATACGTAGAACTTGTTGAAGTTATTCTTAAATACGATTCAATTACATTTTAAAGGATGTTCACGAGCTAACCTCACAATAAGCATGACAAACTAGGGAAATTTTGCAGAAATATATCCTCTGTAGATGTATCCTCCTTTACATTAACATTGAATGGAGGATATTAATTTCATAATAGAGGGTACAAAATCATTTATTTAAATACTATGAGTCTTAATAATTGATTTAGTATATGTACTATATTGTTTATTATCATTATCTCAATAATTAATTTAAAATATTTATGATTTTGGAATATTTGCTTATTATTATCGGTAAATTTCTTTTCTGCTATTTTGCGATAAGTTAATGTTCTGTTTAACCACTCAGTTTCAGAATAAGTTGAAATTTTACTTAAATTATGAGTTATGCTTTTAAAATATGGTAGATTTCATTACTGTATCTTATACTCTGTTACAGTTGTATATCCTCCGTCCATATCAAAATTTTATTTTATTCCTTATTTCATGAAAAAGGAAGAAACAATGTAACAATTCATTTTATAATTAATAGAAGCAATAATACTGCTTAGAAAATAAATTTCAGATTTGTTTGTCAATATTTTTTTTTAAACATTTTTGTCTCTTAAAAGTTACGTTTTCTGTGGAATGACCCAATTACGGAATCAACACATATCAACCTTCAGCTATGACAAACTGTTGTGACTTTGAGCAAAGTCCATAGTAAAGTTTTAGAACATTTGCAATCAAACAAAAGAAACCTAATGTCTTAAAGGATTCGGAAAAATAATTATGTAACATTTGATCTATTTTAAGATTTCTCTGTCGATAAACATTTTGCTCAATGTTAATATTGATTCACATGGAAATGTTTAAGATGTATAAGCTAAAGTAACAGTCGTTCTTATTGTAATTGATTCAGTAATAGTTTCTGAAATAAAGAAGTTTTAATATGTATTATTAAGGAAACAATAAATATTTGACCAAACAAATTATTACAATTCCTCATGATTGGTTACGATTTAAAAAAAATAGTGAAAGACATTCCAATATTATATATTTAGAAATTAAATATATTTCTGATAATGATATTTTTTTAATATTAATATTTCTTAATATTCTTAGTATTATATTAATATTTGTTAATGTTTTGAATATATTGAAATAAATTGTAATATTTCTAATTTAAATAGGGTAAATCATTTACAAAGTTGGAATATAGTGATGAATATAACATAAGTTTTAGGAAAACTGCAACAGTGAATGGGCTTTGCGTGACAGTTATCATCAGTAAGTATTGCAAAATCTTTATAATTTCTTAAAATATCCTAAAAAATCTTCAGTTATTTTATTTAAATTTTACTGTAATAGATCCTTCATATGAATCTTAATATGAAAGACACTTGACGGCCGACTTAAGTCCTCGCTGGTAATCAGGGATTTTTCATTTTTCTACGGAGTCTTAGAGTATAATAATGAGATTTCGTGTCTCTAAGGATATCGCCCTCTTAGATCCGTTTAACCTCCAATAGCTTTATTTTTACGAAGCCTCAAGCCACTTACTTGTTTTAATACCATTGAGATATGAATGATGTTTTTATTCGTCAAACCAAATAAGTAAATAGATAATCAAACAAGAAAAGTTGTCAAGAGAATATTTTGTATTTATTGTTTTGCTATTGTTACTAAGTTGGATCAGTTACTTTAAGTTAAAATAGTTAGGTTTTTACACTAACGGAAACGGAATCCCAACGCCACGGCAGAGTTCGCTAGGTGAATGAAAGTTACACAGAAGATTTGTCTACATGAGTTATTACATTGATATCTGCTTCAACGTCAATCTTGACATGATAAATGAAATATTGTTACCTGTCGATTTTTCTTTAACCCATTCCCCCTTAAAGGCATAGGAAGATAGACTCCACCTTGACTCGTTGTCCGGTTTCTTCATTACCTCTGAAGATAGTCGACCGTTCCAGACATGATGTCGACCGTTCCAGAGATGATGTCGACCGTTCCAGAGATGATGTCGAGGCCGGGATCGGGGATATAATGTGGAGCTCAGCATGAGAAAGGCAGTTCGTGTCAGCGGCAGAAGGCCGCTAGGAAACTCCAGTCCAAGGTTAAGAAGGCGTTTTAGGCAGGAGCCCGAGAAGGAAGCAGTTGTTCGTGTTTGAGCCGGAGCCCAAAGAGAGAGTTAAGAAGTCGACTCGGGGCAGGAGCCCAAAGCCGCACTTTGAGAGTTCGATTCAGCGGCACGGAGCCGTAACGAATCTACAGCTTGGAGAAAAGCCATTAACGAAGCGTTCCCACAGCGTGGTTTGCCAGTCTGCTCTCCCGCTGCTGAAGCTATCGAAGTCCGCCAGACGTTATAGGAACTGCCGGTAAAGAAGAGAGAAGACAACGAAGCGTTCCCACAGCGTGGTTTGCCAGTCCGCTCTCCCTCTGCTGAAGCTATCGAAGTCTGCCAGACGTTATAGGAACTGCCGGTAAAGAAGAGAGAAGACAACGAAGCGTTCCCACAGCGTGGTTTGCCAGTCCGCTCTCCCGCTGCTGAAGCTATCGAAGTCCGCCAGACGTTATAGGAACTGCCGGTAAAGAAGAGAGAAGACAACGAAGCGTTCGCACAGCGTGGTTTGCCAGTCCGCTCTCCCGCTGCTGAAGCTATCGAAGTCCGCCAGCTTCCACGACCACCGCCGGTGAGGAAGACGATCCCGAGCAGCGAAGACAGCCAGTCCGTCCTAAGGTATATGGTCAGATCGGCAAATATCGTTGCAGGTTAGGGATGAGCTTAGAGCTGTCGTTCAATCCTGTACTATATAGGCTCTATTGGCAAAAGATCTGGCGAACTTGTAGGCCAGGGTAACATGTTAGCATCTCGAAGAGCATATAAAACCGTTACATGTTCTTCGAGATGCTAACGTATTACACTAACCGGCAAGATTGCCAGGTCTTTTGCCAGTAGAGCCTATATAGTACATGATTGGACGATGGCTCTGGGCTCATCCCTAATCTGTAGCGAACATTACAGATATGACCATACAGCTATAGCAGGCGTTTAACACGGTTCCACAAGACGTCTCGTCGACGAATTCCAGAGTTCCATTCTGCCTTCTAATGGGCTCTTGCACGACGCCACTAAAGACGAATTGAACGGCGGAGAGGAGTGAGTGGCAAACAAGCCATGGACGCCTAGAACGGAGGCTCCAACTTTTCTCTCATTGAGGCTCGAACTTTTGCTGCAGACGCCCATGATCCGCCAGGGCCATTCTGCGAATGCTCTGATATTTTCTCTCTCTCTCTCTCTCTCTCTCCAGTGGACCGGAGGCCCCGGTCCTTGTCTTCTGGTAGCATTGCCTTCTCGAGACCATTAACAGTTGTCTCGATCCATTCTTGCCGCCATCTCAAGAAAAGAAAATCCGCCCTTTCTAAGAGCTGCTACAAGACCTCGTTCTAAGTGTGATAATTGATGACATTCAGTTCATTGTCACCTTTGCGGCATTCTCTAAAATCGTAGCATCCGCTACCAGCCTTTCACAATGACGGTAATGCTTGCAAATAGCTCCACGCATGTCTAATGAAAAATTCCATTACGCATTCGCAGTGGTGTTGTAAGCGCATCATGTGAGTTGTGACCCTGAAACAGATATCATTGTAATAATTCATGTAGACAATTATTCTTTATAACTTTTATCCATCTATCGTAACTTCTTCTTTGTATTGGGGTTTCAATTTCCAACAATGTTTTCTAGTTTTCTATATTTTCTATAATTACGTAAAATAAATAATAAAAAAATATCTGTTGATTTTTGTGTTCGACAAAGTATGAATCTACGTTGCAAAATTTAAGTTTATATTAGTTTTTAGTAAATATAAACCAAATTTTAAAAATCCGTTACATTGTCATTTGATAACTATTCAGTAATTTTAACTGTCGAATTACTTACTCATCTATTTTACATTTCAGTATTCAAAATTTTACTATGTAAAGTTTTAAATTCGGTGAATTAACTAAAAAAATAACAAATTAAAGTTCTTCTATTAACATCTGAAATGATTTTTTCATAATGCTGACAGCATGCTGAGCTATTATGTAGCGAAAATGAAATGTAATCTATATTTCTTTTTGTTTTATTTTTTTAATTTTCTTGATAATTTCAGACCCATTAGTGAAATTTAGAGGAATGGGGACTTATTTCTTCTATATATTTGAAGGAATTCCAAAAATTCTGTCATCTTATCCATATTCTGTGAGCTTTTTCTTTTTATTATTTGCTTCAAAATAAAAAAAAAACTGAAGTAAATTCAGTGCAATTAAAAAAGTAATCTTTATCACAATACTCAGTATATGTGTTCTGTTTCATAATTAAAAAATTACAGGAATTTCAGTTTAACGTAAACAAATATTTTACCGATGACAAGATGTTATTAGTTCTGATTACTACCCGTGAAACCGGAGGCTGGACACATAATTTATTAACTGTAAAATTGAAACGATTTTAATTGGAAATATTTTAAGCGAATTACTATGTTTGATAAGAAAAACATTAACAAAACACTCTTTGTGAGGCCTATTTTGAATCAGCATGGTAATGAGTTCCTCCAATTTTACTTTTACTTTTACTTTTTGCATTTACTTATATAAAAGTAAAGTGTGCGAAATTACAGACTTTACCTTTGTGAATTTTTTTGTATTGCAGTAATTATCAGTAATTATTGACTGCAATAATTTCATTTTGTTGTATAAGATTTTTAAAAAATACCAAATAAAGAAAAGCCTAAAAAAGAAATTTCTAAACATCTAATAAAAATTTAAAGGATTTTTTTTTTGAAATATTCTTTTTTTTTTAAACTTAGCTATGATGAAGTGCGGTATTTTTTACACATCTTTTCAATTGTAAAACAATATATCTGTTTCATATTTCTATCAATTTCGACTCATTGTACTAGTCTCTTAGTTCATTTATGCTTGGTCACTTCATTCTATAAGACTATATTCGAGCAAACTATCAAGATAAAGAAAAACTGAACTGTAGGTCAGTCCTTTTAATCGAGGAAATACGTATTCAACTGAATTAAAATATTAAAACAAGATTCGACCGTTTTTAATATTTAAATGTAGTGTAGCTATTATATGGAGCTCTGTACAATATTAACAGATGCACCTGTTTCAACATTCCTACAAATTTTGAAGAAATAACATGAAATACAATAATAAAATAGCTTTAAATTCTTGAATCATTAAAACCTACACAGCACACCAAAAAGGCATGCAATATCCAGTGCTCTTCGAATGAAGATAATAATAATTTTAAAGACAATTCACATACAAAAGATAAAAAATATTAACTAATTGTTTCTTTTAAAATTTTATTTATAGATTTATTTTCACAGCGAATTTGATGATCCCAGGACGTTAGATCCAAAAATCGGTAGTCCACTTAAAGAGGCAACGGGTGGCTGTTGGTCGATTTATGTTAGAAAGGTAGTTTTTCTTTTTGATAGTGTTATATATTGTTTACATAAATTTAGATTCCCATTAGAAATACTTCAATCACTTGAGGTAAGACTCTCAGTGTGTCTTAATCATTATGCTGAATTTATATGGTAATGGCAATGCTTGTCATATTTTAATACAAGACAAAACTTGTTCTCATTATAATGGACTGGATGAATCTTAAAACCCATCTCAAACGTAATTAACCTAGAGTGATCTTTGACCTTCGGTGAGGGACCCATTTGGCTGATCCATTCTGCAGTGAAATGCTTTACACTCAAGTTACAGAGTACACATTAGTAGTTAAAACACTCTGGAATTCCTTAGTGTACTTTGACTACGAAAAATGGGAGCTGCATCTTCATAGTCCAAAAGCGTGTGGAATTCCTAAGAAACTTTAAAAATTCTCGGACAGATATATTTCGAGACATCACAATTCATCTGTCGAAATAGTTTAAAATATATGCTGTGAATGACGATGTGAATCTGGTACTTCAATGGAAATAAGAATAACCCAACTAAAGAAATTTATGAGAGGAAAAAACTGAAAACAGAATTACTTTATGATGAAGAAGAATGGGGCACATCTAAAAATTAACACTAAAAACAATAAATATACTTAAAAAATAACAATAAGAAAATTCATGTGCCATTCTCCACTGGCCTCAAATGAATTTTCTTAAGCATAAAAGACACATACAAAATGCTTAAAATGGTATAATCATCAATGTTTAAAACGGAATTACTTTGTTTATAAACTAGACAAGATTGACAGAATTTTCAACTTAATTGCAAGAAACATATACACGATTATCTTTATACTTTGTACTTTTTCTAAAACAAAAAGTAAGTTTGAAGATTACCAAAACATTGAAATAATTTTCAAAAAAGGTGACTGTAAAAAATATTAGTAAAATAATTCAAAGAATTTTTAGATAAAGCAAAAAACTTCTGATTTATAATATTTCCGAAACTTCTTGAAAACAGATCAAATATTAAGTTCTATATGAGAATTAAATTGACACTACCATGATTCATAAGCAAGTAGGTCGATCAGGAAAAAAAAAAGTTTATAAAGCCTGGGTAGGAAAAGCAAAACTTTATTGGAAGAAAATGAGATGTGTCTTTAGTGTCACAAATACACTCATTTTTCTACAAAGTCACATCGAAGATTAGGGCATCTGTCACAACGTGTGACTAGCTTGTCCATCCCAACCATATAAAAGTCAGGGTCCAAAATTTCCCAGTGGAAACCATGCAAGTACTTATCGGGGCACTATCAGCCAGCAAAATCGGGCACTAGTGGCCACAATTTGCATAGCATTAGCATATGGGGTGATGTGACCCAAAATTTGCATATCTCAATTGCATATCTGAAAACGTCAGGTTAACAAAGGGTTAAGATGTGACCAAACGCTTGAAGATGTTTTTAATTTGCATGATGTAAAGAAAAAGGGTAAAGTGATCAAAGAATTATTGGTGACGAAAGGGTTAACTGACCGTGGAATATATCAATCTTCTTGTATTCGTTAGTAGAATAGAATGACAATGTTTTCTAACCTTATTGTTTTTTATTTGAAGATGGGGGAAAATAGTTAAATATTATTCAAAAGAAAAGAAACTTTGGGTGATTGTTTATGAATTCTCTTGGGGGAGAAGTGAAAGATTTTTTTCTTTCTTTTGATTATTTAATACTCTTATCTTATCTATTTTTTTGTTTAGCTTTTTAATATTAGGTTAAGATAATAATGTAAGTTCTATTTTTTTCTTATTTTGTTTTTTAAGATAATAATAATTTTGTACACGCTGATATAGGATTCTCTTTTTTTCTTAATTATGCTTCTTTCAACTTTATATATTATGTTAAGATAATAATGTAAGTTTTTTTTTTATTTTGTTTTTTTCTTTATGCTTATTTTAACTATATTATTTTAAGATTAGAATGTTTTTCGTTTGGGAAATAATTTCAAACAGACACAGATTTTTTTTATTACAGATAGAAAATGAAAAGTGATTACATCATTAAATATTTTAATTTCAGCAAAGTTTCTTCAACTTCTTTTTCTTTGGTGGGAAGCAAACAACAGCAATTCTGGTTGGGAAGACACAGTTCGTTGGTTTTTTAAAAATTATCGTTGGTTCTTTTGTGAGTAATTTCGTCATTGAAATATTTTCGCAATATTCTACAAATCAACAAATAGTTTCTTTCTTTATTGGATCCAAACAATTTTAGAGAGTCCTGTAGTGAATAACCACAGCTTTTATAGTAAAGATATAAAACAATATTGTCCACACATTGAGGAATAGGGTGCCAGTAGGGTTTTGTTGTTTTCTGTATGACCATATGTATGCTTGATGACGAATCATTCAACAGTAGTTGTTTCATGGGATGACTTTATGAATGGAAAATTTTCCCAATATTGTTCTCGACACAGATTACGATCCAGTGAGATCTGGGCTCATCATGTGCATCAAGATTGACAATGTAGGTGTGATGTGACGGCCATTGGGGTAACTGAACGATTGCATACACTCCGCCAAAATAAAGTTTGGTTCTGTTGTTTTGATTTAATAGTTCATGATGTAAACTCTTCCTGATGTAAACTGTTCATGATGGCATCTTGTCAAGACACAATCACAGGTAACATTTTCACTGTTGTAGCAGCGATGACAATGATGCAGAGATGACAACACTTGATCGAAGCATATCTGGTCTATGTGATGACGTTATGAACAGCTAGGTTTTGAGAGGAATCTGGTCACGTGCTGATTGGCTTAGTCCATTAAGATGTTGCAGGAGGAATCAGTCTCGATGACTTTTTGGAATTCGGCATAAATGATTATATTGATGATACTTGGCAAAGCTACTTTGAAATGCATATCGATTAGTACTGTACCCTGATTATCTAATTGACAATACTCTGAATACTCGAACTGTCTGCCGACAAATCAAAGGCATAAATGATTGAACCTTGACCGTAAGCTGCATAATTAAGAGCGAAACCCGTATCTCATCCTAAACGATCAGTGACAGCAAAAAGCGAGAAGAAATTTCGTACATATAATTGATTGGTGTAATCCAGCTAGTAGGGCTGGCTGGGAATGGAACGACTATCGATCGATAAACTAATTAAATATTAAATTATTATCGAAAACAGAATGGATTTTCTTTACAGGAACCGTTAAAGGCCGAATTTTCGAATAATTCTTACACGACTCATTTCGGAAGGTGGCCCATAAAACCATTGTCTCAATTGGCTTTTAAATTCCCTCTGGGGTTAGAGAATAATTTACATTCGACTTTTGTTAAAGAATATTTAGCTGGAATGGTGGGTAAGATTTTCGAATGAGCTAATAAACACTAGGACTTACTTTAACTTTCTAAACAAATAACAAAGCATGTTCTATAAAAACTTATAGGTCGGGTTATGAGCTGGAGAAAAAAGATAAAAACTATGTTTGTTGCCACTAAATCTTAGTCGGATATCCACATTGTTTATTATCAAACGTTCTTGTTTGAAGCGGTCACAATAAAGCTATCCGATCAAGTCAAGTGTTTTACTTTCAGCAACAAACTATTACGAAATTTCAATCCTTCATTACACTCCTGCACCACTGGATAGAGATTGTTGAATTTACCTCCTTCGTCCACATATCAACCTGAAGCTATCAATTGAGTTCCTTTCGAATCTTGACCATGATTGAAAAGGTTTCTAAATAGACTCGATAAAAAAAAACAGTTATCTGTGAATGACATTAATTTATCTTCTAAAAATACATAGACTTCACTAAATAAAGAATGAATTAATAGAGTAATTGGGATTACTTTATTGTTTGTTTCAAAGGAGAGTTGCCATTTACTTTTACAATTTTGAGTCTCATATTTAAAACGGATTTCGAGAGGTCTACATATTCGTCTCCCAATCCTGAAATAATCCTGAAATGAGTTTCCGAAAGAGATGCTATCGGATGATATTCGATATCAGTATTACCTTCAATGGTGACTTGTATCAGGGGCAGTTGGAAAAGATCAAGTTCGGATTTCAAACATTTGCACGATTTCGAATGAAGAAAATGAGTGTCGGTCATGATTACTAATCAAAAATAAGATGACAGAGTTTTTTCTTTGTTGTTGTAACGTTTCCGCAGTTTCACTGGTCTGATCGACTGTTTTCCTAAAAATGAATGTGAGGGAAATGTAAATCGCCTTTTTGCTGAAAGTCCACGTCCTGTTTGACCGAAAATCCTATTACGAAATGCTTCCCCCAATCATGATTTTGCCAATTCCTTAAAATCTTTTCTCATTTCTTCATCTTCCAAAATCACTTACTAAAGCCTGTCTGTCTGCCACAAAAGCCACCTTTTAAAACTGGTTTAGCCCATCGAAATAAAGATCAAAATACATTTCCTATTCTGGGATCTCTTTGAAATTACGACCCTACAAAGATTGGGATGTCGCTACCTCCTCCTCCTCCTGTTGTTATTTGATAATATTGATGGCAAAGAGGTGGATCTTGATGATATTTCATTATCGGATCATTCGCAAATATAATATTGCTATCACTCGACCTTGCTTAAATGGAATGTGGGATCCTATATCGTTTCTTAAATAAACAAATTGTATGGAAAGAAGAACATGAAACAGGTCTATAATATAAGATATTAAATGATTTACTAATCAAATCACCATGTTTACCATCGACTTGAAGTAAAGTTTGTTTGAAATGTGGATTCACCGAAATGGAGGTCCACCATTGTGTAGTCCGCTCCTAATATTGTAAGTGATTGTTATGCATTAAAAGTGATTTTCAATTGTTCAAGGTGCATTGGTAATATTTCATCTTTTGTCAAAAGTGCTTGTACATCTTTCATCACCGGACGGAGATACGAATATTGTTTTGTAAAAACAAATTTTTTTGTCAAAACGATTTGGTCCTTATTTTTAATGAAAAATTTTCCATCTGATTCTGCTGTTACATTATGCATGTGTGTGGATAATGTAATTCTGTTAAACAGACTTCGCAGTTCCTTTAACTCAGTTCGATTTGGGAGTTTCGGAGTAAAACGAGTGAGCATGTTCTTGGGAAAGTATTCCATACTGGAATTGGAAGGTAAGGTTAAATAGAAATTATCTGTCATTATTATTTTAAATTGCAAGCAGGAACCCAGCAGTCAAAATCTTTTGTGTAACCTTGCCACCTGATCAAATATTGTTTTTCAGAATTTCCTTTTCCTTTCTCTCTAAGAATTTTTTCAACGGGATAATAACTTCTTTCGTCTTTATAAACCATTCGTAATACAAAAGCATAAAATGTAATGAGAACAGGTTCGTTTTTATAATCCAATAATCAATAAATGCGTAGATTACGATTCACTTTTCAACAATTCGAAAGATTTCCAAAGTCCAACCTCCTTCATATCCTTTTTTAACTGACATCTTGATTCCGAAATACGTACGTACTCATCAACTTTTAGTTCTTGGTTGAAAGGCGATCGTATTGGTATACTTTTTTTATAAGGTAGGTGACCCAAAGGTGGCCAGAGTGCACAAGGTGGCCATCTGCTTATATAATATAGTAATACACAAAATTGTCGGTATATGGCACCTTCTACTTGACAGCTGTCGCACTCTAGCTCTGGCTACTGAAAACTAAGCCATTTCGACGAGACATCGGCCATTACTAAGAAGATATTTGTTTTTGAGCATCGTTGTTCTAACTTTCCGATAAGTAATAAATTAAATTTAATCGTGTAAAGTTTGGTTAAATGCAACTTGTTGTAAATTTTATTAAAGTTCGGTCACTACTCATTCAGGACGTATTGTCACTGTTTAAGAATTTCATGGTAATGACATGTTTATTTGTGAAAACAATATGCTGAGATGTGTGCACAAGGTGGCCCGCCAACCTGACCACCTGTCCCGATAATGTCGATAGAGCTCTGTCCCGATAATGTCAAGGGAAGTAGATACTCAGGTGCATTCCCAGCACTAACCCTCAGGACGCCATTATGGAATGACGTCAGACAGAAGAGAAAGCGAAGAAGAGGCTTACAACACAGGAAAGGAAATTTTGAAACAGCCATGCTCTCAACCGGGGTTTGAACCCGGGCACCGGCACACTGGTCTCACGGCAGACCGCCGCCTGAGACCACTCGACCACACCGGCACGGCACAATTCTTTGTAACAAATCCAATTTAAACGTCGATCTTTCCCCATCTGTGGTTGATTGCTATCTAAGAACTTTCGTAAAGTTCCCATCTTTTTTATTTTGATCTTTTTCTCGTTATTGCAGGATCACACTCATGGACAAAAAAATTAGCGCACCAAGTCGTCAAAATGAAACGAAAATTTACATACGTATTGACTACTTTGATATAAGTAAATGATAAGAAAATCAAAGAAAAAGGATAATTTATTTCAGAGAAAAAGGCAAAACAACGGACGAGTTAATACTCCGTTGGACCCCCTCTAGCGCGAATGCACGATGCGATACGATCGGGCATTGAGTCATACACGTTCTGTATGATGTCTTGAGACATTTCGTTCCATATTTGCTGTAACCTTGGCTGTAGTTCGTTCAAACTCGTGGGATGCCCAAATCGTCGTCCCAAATGATCCCAGATATGCTCGATTGGAGACAAATCTGGGGATCGGGCAGGCCAAGGAAGGGTAGTAACAGTGCGGAGACAGTCTTGTGATACCCTTGCCGTATGAGGCCGAGCATTGTCTTGTTGAAAAATGGCTCCAGGGAGCCGTTGCATGAGTGGCAACACATGTGGTTGCAGGATTTCATGAACATACCGCTGGGCTGTCATGGTGCCACGGAACAATACTAGGGTGACCGTGTATTGTAGGCAATGGCACCCCATACCATCGCACCAGCTGTGGGAACGGTGTGTCGCTGTACAACAAAGGTAGGATTGAAGCGTTCACCACGGGCTCTCCACACACGAACACGATTGTCATCACTGCCGCGATTGAATCTGGATTCGTCGCTAAAGACGACCTGGTTCCATTCCGCTGCAGTCCAGTTTCCTAGTGCGCGGCAAAACTCCAAACGGAGGCGTCGATGGGTGGGCATCAAGGGCAGCACACGTAATTGGCGCCGCGATACCAACTGTCCTTCAGCCAGGCGCCTTCGTATGGTTCGAGAAGACACAGCGGCCCCTAGTGAAGGTGCTACCTGTGCCTGGATGGCGGCCGATGAAGCAGTTGGCTGTACGCGTGCATTTCTGACTATGTGGCGGTCTTCTCGACGACTGGTCTGTCGAGGGCGTCCTGAGCCTGGTCTTCGTGTACATGACATCTCTCGGGTCCACTGGTCCCAAAACCTCCTCACAACACAATCAGAGCGGCCTAATTGACGAGCTACTCGCCTAGCTGACCACCCAGCTTCCCTCATCCCGACGATTCTCCCTCTCTGAAACTGCGACAACTGCGTATACTGTCTTCGAACACGGCGTAATGGCATGTCTACCTCAGCTTTTCCTTTGTAAATGATTCAGCACACTCAAACAAGCTTTGGTTACCTGTTTTATACTCCACAGAGTACGATGTTCAACGCCCTCTACCGGCTATACGTAATGCGCAATCACGCTGCATTTCTAATCATTTGCATATCTCCCCGAAATGTACCTTCATTGCAAGTTTCGTTACGATCCCGCAATTATTTCTTGGTGCGCTAATTTTTTTGTCCATGAGTATATCAAATTGAATTAATTTGACAAAGTTACTATTGGGAAAATTTTCGTTGAAGTCGTACTTTCCCGATTTCATTATTCCGTGTAATATCTTGTATTTTATCGTGTTTACTCATCTTCTCCGAAATCTTTCAGTAATGTTTTGTGTTGGCAAATATTTGGAGTATTGTCTTTTTACTTGGACTTTCCCACGTGAACGCGACACAATGTTTTCCGCGGGGGACCCAGCATCCCCTACTTTCGCCTCCGGCGAACGCGATTTTTTCACCCTCTGGGGGTGCGGATGGGGCCATCAATGCGGAAAGTGATGATCGATCTTGATTTTTAAACGTTTGAAATTTTATTTGAGACTGATTTCGAAATTTCGTTTTCACATCATCCTTTAAAATTTTATCAAATTCTGTTTCTATTGACCGAGTTTTTCAAGATAGGGATGTTGTGGATCGTATCGTAACTACAACAAAGATGGGGGAGAAGAAGAAGTTTACTGTTCAAATGAAAACACCTGTAATTTTTTGTATAGTCCATTATCAGGAGGAGTGACCAAATAAAGAGCCAAATAATGCCGCTATTCCAGGAAATAGTAAAGGTAGTAATCCATTACCATGTTGAACCAATGCTTTTTTAAGTTTCTTAATAAATGCCCAAGACATACCAATTTAACGTAAGATTTTTTTATGTGGATGTAGTTTTTGTTTTAAAGACTGCTTTAAAGGTTCATTTCCATTTAAAATGTTACCTATACATTCGGATAAACAACGAATGAAGTCATTCGAACTGAGTTCCACTAAACGATGAATTTGAATTCTCGAAAGTAAAGGAATCGCCAGAAAAATTTAGCGTATTTTTGTAAACGGGAACTACGGCGATGTGATGTTTTCTTACTTGTGGCTCGTGCCATAATGACAAAACAAGTTCTTGGTTTCCATTAATTATGGTATCGCACAGACTAGATTATTTTTTTATTTTTCGAACTGTAAATAACCAATGGTTGGGAATATTAGTTTGAATTTTATATTGATCAAGTGTCGAAGGTTTTAAATCAATTAATACATAACTATAAGGTTTTGATTTTGTAGCATCTTCATAGATTCCATGAAAAATTTAAAATTACGCGGATAGAACTGGCGTCCTAAACAAAATAAATGATTTGCATCATGTATGGAATAAAAACAACAATGTAACCCTCATTTAAACTAACAGTACGGTGCACGTTCGATTTATGAAATAAATTTTGTACTAAATAATGAACAGACATATTACAATGATGACTATTTTTGGTGAATATCGTTTCAAATGATTTATCGGTTTTCACCCATTATATCGTCTATAATTAGGACTTGAACAATGGCAGAATCCAGTTCAGCTAAATTGGGAACATTCTGGTGAAATTGAATTGATGGAAAATGACTAAACCAATTTTGATAGACTCCATAACACTGAATGATTTCTTATGGAGTTTGGTCAAACATTACATGACAGTTATGAAGTAATTTTTTCACAAAACAACTTTTATCCTACTTCTGAGGGACGGCTAATCATTGCTGTGAAAGGGTGTTGGAATTTAAAAATTTTGGAATCAACAGACGACAACATGATGTTTTCTCAACAAAAGTCAGTAGCATAATGACCAGTATCCTTATGGTTTGGTCTGATATTCACCACTGATGATCTGACGTTTCTCGAATACGGCCTGATACTGCTTAATTTCTTGCCGCGAAATAATTTGGCAATTTTTTTGTTCTAGAAATTTTGTGTTTTGTGAGTATGGGAGCGATTGTACGTTCACAATCATCACTCTCAGCCAATTTGCGAACCGTTTTTTTCAGTAAGTCATATGTAATGGTTTTTATGGGCTTTGAAGCTGAGTGAAGATCCACGGACTTTTAAGGCAACTTGGATTGGTTTGTTAGCTTCACGCGATCGAATTAGGTAACCATAATTTTTGGCACCTAATATGCAGAAGGATTGAATCTAAAAACCATTTCCAAAGTCTCGGGAAATCTTATTTGTCAGTTCACCGAGATAGGATCCAATCAGACCCAGATACTTGAAAGGACAATTGAGATTTTGAACATAAAACACACTATCTGAATCCATAAATAAAACGTGAGTTCCTAATTTTTCTAAATAGCTGTATAAATGTAACCGAGCTTCAGCAGTAACAAAAGCCGCCAAAACAACATTCGTGTGATCACCAGTGATTTCAATATCATCATTTTATGAGACCACTGAACTTGAACTAACGACTTGTTGAAAAAACGTATGTTGTGTACAGATTTGGTTTGATCTAAAAAGAATGCAAAATACTTTTCGAGGAGTCAACATATTCTATTATAGTCTTTTTAAATCGTTTTGCCAATTTTCCATGTAATGATTTTAAAAACAATTTGGCTAAATAACGTAAGGTTTCGTTCTTGACAATGTTGGATTTTTCTAAACGAATGCTCTCCTGAATTTTGATTGATGGATTGTTATGATTTAAACGTAGTGGAATAGTTTTTCTTAAACAGAAAATAAAAAGTCTAGGCAGTTAAATAATTTCAAAACGTTGTGAAGGAAAAAGAACAAATTCTGAGTCTCACATGTTGCTACTAGCAACCGCAATAGTCCCTCTGGTAGCTGGTCATAAAAACAACAACTTTCCATCTATGGACAGGCAAATAATAAAAATATCAGTCAATCTGGTGCAGCCACCTATGAGTAATTTTTTTTAATCAGAGAAAGGTCGGCTGGCCAAAAATCATCTTCAATTATTCTAACATATCACCCCTTTTGGGTAGCAGGCCGATCAAGTCACATGTGGGTCTTGTTATTGTCTTCTGAACTTTTATTCATGTTGGGCAGTCACCACTTGCAGCATGGTGCTTCGTATTCTTTCGTTGGGCACTCTGGCTAAGGGTTTCATAAAAATATCAGCTATGTTGTCAGAAGTTGCAATGTAACATAGGACACAAAAATCTTGATGCAGAATGTATCGGACAGACTTGTATCTTATGTCTATATGCTTATTTTGCATGTGTTTTTTATTATTTTTTGCGAAGGCAATTGCAGACTGATTGTTGCAATATACTTTTGTTGGAGTATAAACAGAAATCCACGAGATTTCGTCCTGTATCGCTCTTTGCAGAATGGCATGTCTGATGAACTCTGCTTCCATCGTTGACAAGATGTCTGGTCTAGTTTGTGAAGCTACATACATCAGGGCTCCAATCAGTGATCAGTATTTGGGAGAATCTTCGAATCTTAAGTCAAATTGTCTTTTCAGGCAGTCAAAAGTACGCCAGCATTCAATGGTACATGGACAGATCTTGTTTCTTCCAGGTCAAAATGGCGAACAAGTTGTTGGATATACTGGTGGACAGTCCAGTAATTGTTGACCTTCTCAAATTCTATTTCAAGGAATCGACGAAGTTCTCCAACATTTTTGGCATCATATATTTCTGCTAATATTTTGATAACTTCTCTTTTAGTCATTTTATCTTTTGCAAAGATGGCAAGATCATCTACATAAACTAAAACTATGGTTCTCTTCTTGAACGTGTAGATACAATTTGTCACTTGTAGTTTCTCAAAACCAAGGCTTTGAAAAGCATTATCTAGTTCTTTAAACCATTCTCAATTGACAAAGTCCGTAGAGGGCTTGACTAAGCCTCCAGATGACGTTGTCTGCTTGGCAATAACCAGGTGGAGGACGATAGATATCCCCATGAAGAGTTCCGTAGAGATTGATGCATTTAATATCTAAGTGACAACTAAACCAACCACAACAAACTATCATTAAGAAAAAGAAATATCACCCAGGATGAAGGTAATTATAGGCGAATAGGTTTCAAAATAATCAAATCCCTTCTTTTAAGTATTCCCTCGTGCGACAAGGCTTGCTCTAAATCGTACTGGTCTTCTGGCTGCGTCTTGTTTTATGATGTAGATCCAATAGTCTTATTTTAGGATTTCCCTTAACAGGCTTGAAGACATTACTTTGGGGTAAGGTCGTCATCTCCTCATCCATCGCCTTTGTCCACTCTTTGGCTTTAGGTGACTGAATGGCTTCATCGAAGTTCGAAGGAATATCGATTCCGGCACATAGGGTTTCAGGATTCAAAGTCATGTCGGCATCTCTGAATGAATCCTCATCATTTTTAGTTTGTAGAAATATGATCATATAAATTTTGATCCGTAGGCAAAAATTCTTATCATTAAGCTAAGCAAAAAGTCAATCCACTAGAACTATCTTCATGCTCTATCATGATATGTCTAATTAAGGTTGTCTATATTGATTAGTTCTGTCTATATATTCATCATTAAATTACAGTTAACATTACAATATGCACATTCATCATTGAAGCATCTCATCTCTGTCAGTAGGCCTATTATAAATAAATTTCTGGTCAAAAAAATTTTAATTCATAAATTTACTTGCATTTCTGGACCCATAATCAATGATTGATGGCTTGTTGTGATACGAAACACAGTGGAATAGCTTTTGTTAACAACAAAATAAAAGTCTAGGCACAGTTAAATAATTTCAAAACGTTGTGAAAGCAAAAGAACAAAAACTGAGTCTCAAAAAGAAAGAATGGAGTGAAACAATTAACACGGAGGTAGTATCCTACATTGAATAAGGCCACAAAATAAAGAAATATCAGTTGTATCGAGATTCCAAAGAATCTTTGGAAAATTGAGGAATATCGTCCATACTTGAAAACATACGGATACAAACTTAGTATATTTAATTTTTCTATCGGATTCAGTCATGATTAAGGGTGATTCCTTCCACTCAACCGCCACAATATCCGTTTTGTGGATCTAAAGGTTTTAGAACTTCTAGTTTTTTGGCAAATTCTTTCATGGCAGGATTACTGTTTATTTCCCATTTGAATTCGCATTCCCATTTCGTTACAAGTGAAAAATCTTGTCAAGTTCGATTGCCTTTTGTAATGTTTGAGGATAATGTTCCCTCAGAGTTATCTCAGAATTGTAATATTTTTGATCAGGATTGGAGAAATGCCCTGGATATGGAGAAATGCCATATTCATAAACTGTTGTGTTCTCAGCATCGAGACCATCAACGTAATATCTGTCAAGTTTATGCTCCCCAGTATTCAAGGCATGATCTATGGAAACTCCACGTTGATGTGACTCCCCTGATAGCCATTTCAAAGCGTCATGACTATAAGGCTTTGTGTTATGGAAACCTTCGTGTGTAATTAAAGCAATAGAATTCAGTTTTAAAAATGTTTAATGAAAGACTTTCACTCTTGCGGAGATCAGTGTGTTGGCATTATAAAATGGGCAACATCTGTCAGAAACTTGCAAAAAACAATTTCTAAATTTAAATGATGCTTCCGCCAATAGTACCACATCACTTATACAGTAACTAATTAATTCCTTTTGGAAATCAAAATTTCTTGTATTTAATTCAATTTGGTTTTGATGCCATTGCAAAAACTCATTTCCAGCTGACGATTTCATTGAATCAGGATTGTAATATTTTTCGTCTGGTATTGGTCTATGATAATTAAAATCTTGGCTCTTGTTTAAAAGATGTGGAAAATATTCGTTAAGAAATTTCGAAGGATCGATTCCAAAAGCTTTATTCAATCGACTAAATGCCAAAAGGCATACAACATATGGAGTCAATAATTCGAATTTTCTTCCATTGAAAATGATTTGGGTTCTTAATTGTTGAGAATTAAATAAATCAAAAGGAAATCATAATCAAAATTAGATCCGTTCTTCCTCTTTTTCTTCTTCCAAAATTAGATCCGTTATGACTTAAAACTGTCACTGATTGGGAACCATAGACACGAAATAACCATTCACAAAAGGCATGGTGAATGTTTTCCTGGTTGAAAATCCATCCATCCATCCATAGTATTCTGTCCGGAGACAGGTCCAATTCTGTGGAATTCGCAAGGAATTCCAAGAAATGCCTGGGGAAAGATACTGGGGTGGTTTCCTGTTGCCTGCCCCAGGATGCCATTAAGGAAATGACATGGTTGAAAATATATAAATGATGTTGATGTTCATCACCCCAATGGAAACAAAACTTGAGATTTTCAGAGTAATACTGATGACAAACTGTTTTGGTGACCCATAAATTTGGAATTAGTTCAAAGTTGGCAACTCCGTTGGAGTCGTAATTAATAAATTTTTCACTTGTTGTTTCAAAAAATAAATAAATAAATAAATAAATGTATCTGCCTTTTTTTTTATCTTAAGAGCCAATGGTTCTAAGAAATCTTTGTGATCAGCACCGACCTTAAATTTATAATTATTACAATAATGCAATCCACATTATTTTTTTTTACTGCGTCAACATCAAGACCACAGTGATTATACTTTTTCAGTTCTCAGCATATCGTCAAACAATTGTCATTTTTGATCTTTTTATTTACTTTGAGCTAACATGTTTCTTAATAAAAAAATCGGTTACAATCCTTGCAAGTTATCCAATAAATTTTAGTGCAATTTCCACCAGAATTAAAGCAAGATGAGCACCTATTTTCAAAAGGATATTTCTTGCATCTTTAAATCCTTGCCAACAATGGAAACTAAATGTAGCTAAACAATAAGAATCATTATTTTGAATTTGGACAAAATATCGTTTACATTTGAGATTAGTTTCCAAATCAGTACCATACAGAAACCTGATCCTTGTGGAAAATTTACGGTAGTCATCTTAATTTCAATTTCAATTAATTTCAATTTCATCTTTGAAATTAAAAAATCTCTGAGAATGAGACAATTTTCTAATAAATTTGATTTAAATCAATTTGGTGTGCAAGAGTAAAAGGTAGCCATACTGGACGATTAAATCGGCTTGAATTAATAATTAATCCGATCATTGAATTACCTGGGCAATCAAGAGCCGTTTCTACGATAATTCGGCCTAACAATAAATGCATTAATTCTAAAAGACAAATTCCCTCTTTATAACCTAGCAAAATTTCCAATTTCTCGATAGAAGGTTCTAACATTCGAAAAACAAATTGTCTACCAACCTTACAATAATTAGGAATATGATAATTTTCGATCACCTGATTTAATTACACCAATTTAGCTAAAATCTCTCTTGCCTTGCATCGCCATTTTCGATTTCTAGGGATGGTGGTATTTCATCGTCAGAAAAAGAACTACTACATTGAACCAACTTTATTCTTTTTGAGATATTCATGATGAAAAATTAACTGTCATAGACAAAAAACAGAATAAGTAAATTGTGTATGACTCGACTTTTAAAAAGAAATTCCGTTTTCATTTCCAAATAAAATAAGTTTTTTTTTTATTTTACGTTTTCTTTCTCAGGAACAAAATTTGGTGATGTGGTTCTTACTGTGGAGCAAGCATCAATAGATAACATTGCGTTCTCATTTCTATTTATACATGCTGCAACACGATCATAAATGATAAAATAAAGGAGATGAATAAAAAACACCTAGAAAATAAGTAAATAAGCATCTGGTACAACCCTCCTCCTCTCCAATTAAAAAATCAGCTGCTTCTATTTACTTTTCACACCAGATCGTAAATCCCTCCCCCCTACTCCAATTAAAAAAAATCAGCTGCTCAGATGAACTAATAATAGTAATATTACATTACATTTCACCCTAGATCATAAAATCACTTCCCCATGCCAATAAAAAATCACTCCCCCATGCTACACAAATGGAATGATTACCAATAAAAAACTTGACAAATAGAAACCATTAACCAATAAGAAAAAAGAAAATGATCTGAATTGCACATACAAATGCAACGATTTCGATTTCTTCCATCGAAACATGATGTAGCTTTGGCTGACAGAAATACACACAATGAAATCAATGATAAGATCGTCATTTATTTTCACAAAAAAAAAAAAGAATAAAAGAATAAAAAAAAAAAAATTCTGAAATTAAATGCTAAGTTTTACTTTTTAGGAATTATATTGTTTTTCTAAATTCGTTTCAATATTTCGGACTTTGTAGTTATTGTATCTAAAAATTAATGATAAATTATATTATTCATTTTTCTTTTCGAAAATCATAAGATCTGCTGTTCGTGTTCCTACCAAAGAAAAAAAGAAATTAAAATATTTAATGATGTAATCAATTTTTTTATATCTAATAAAAAAAAAATTGTAATGTGTACTAATTGCAAAACTAAAAACATTATGAGCTTATAATAAACATAGTTAAAATAAGTAAAAAGAAAAATAAACAAAATAAGAAAAATATAACTTACATTATTATCTTAACATGATATACAAAGTTAAAAGAAGTATAAAGAAGACAAAAAAAGAGAATGCTGTATCAGTGAGTATTAATTTCAAAATCTAAAAACATTATTATCTTAAAAAACAAAAAAAAAAGTAAAGGCTTCAAACTTTTTGTTAAAGACAGTATAAAAGTAGATAAAATTATTCATTAAAAAGGAAAAAGAAAAAAAAAGAAAAAATAGAACTAACTTACTATAAACATTATTATCTTAACATAATATATAAAGTTAAAATAAAAAATTATATAAGATAAGAGTATCAAATAATCAAAAAAAAGAAAAAATCTTTCACCTCTTCCAAGTGAATTCACTAACAACAGTAAGTTTCTTTTCATTAGGATAATATTAAACTGTTTTCCTCCATCTTCAAATATTCCAAAATAAGATTACATAACGTCGCCATTCTATTGTTCAAGCGAATTCTTAATGTTTGCTATATTATACGGTAATGTAACCCTTTCGTCCCTACAGTCACCAAATCTGTTTTTTTCTTAAAATTATGAATTAAGGCTAGAAAACGTCATAATACCATTCTATAAATCATTTCAAAAAGTATGATATACTACACGGTGAGTTAACCCTTTTGTCACCAATAACTCTATGATCCCTTAACCATTTTACTTTACATTACGCAAATTAAAAGATCTTCAATCCTTTTGTCACATCCTAAACCATTCGTTCACCTGACCTTCTCAGAAGTGCAAATGAGATATGCAAATTTTGGATCATATCGCCCTATATGCTAATGTAATGCAAATTGTAGCTGGCTGATATTGCCCGGGTAACTACTCGTCCAAGCAGCTGTGCATTTTCTGTATAACATATGGTCGTGCATTGTTACGAGAAAGGACCACAACGTCGTTTGGAACACGAGGACATTTCTTCCTGATGATGTTCTGCAATTTCTATTAAGATTACAAAAGGACATCAGTTTTGCAAGTGGAAATAACAATGCGCAAATCTAATACCACCCACGAGAAAGACCACGCCACACCAAGTCGTTTGTTAGAAATTTTAGCAATCGCCACCACTATGGTAAACTCAAACTTTTTTCTATAACTATAGCAGTAAACTACAGTCGGACCTCGATATAAGGTCACCCGCATATAAGGTCACCCCGCATATAAGATCACTTTTTGAAAGTCCCGGCTCATTGAATAGAAATTCTTTTATATGGATTATCGGATATATGGTGAGGTCTTAAATACCATAATCGCATATAAGATCACTTTTGTCTGTGATTTCAGTGCCTCACTGATTCAGTTCCAAGAATTTTTCCGTGGGCACGATCTTTTATCGGCGTCATTTCTCCTACTGACTAAGGGACAGCTTTTTCACAAAGCACTTCATCCCCTCAAATTCTAGGAACAAAGATGATGAAGATGATATTCCCTTACCTGTATTCATACAAGATCTCAGAAATCGCGGCTGTGCTGTAGAAGGGGAAAGTGAATATGTGAGAATTGATGATGAAATTGCTACCACTTCTGAAGCTTCGATTTCCGAAATTGTTTCGCAAGTTTTAGATTCCAATGCATTAGAAAGTGAGGATAGCGACAGTGATACTAAAAGTGAAGCGGTGACACAAGCAGAAGCTTTCAGAGCATTAAATTTCAGAAACTACAAAACTTAGTAAACATTGTACAAAAGATAAAACCAAAATCACGACAGTCCTGTATTATAGGTTATTTTAAGTAAGGTCAGTTGTACATCAGTACTTTGCTTGAGCATACTAGTACTATTTGTATACAACTTTATTCCGAATTAAAATTTTTATAAAATAATTTCTTTCTTATTCCATTAATTTTAATTGGTTCAACTAAATTAAAAAATTATAACCTAATAAACTGATATTTTTGTACGTATTAAATTTCACAAAGAATTATACTGTATTTATATAATGCTTATTTCTTGACAAATGCATATGAATCGGTTATAAGGTCATCCCGCATATAAAGTCACTTTCGCGAGGTCCCAGGAGGTGACCTTATATCGAGGTCCGACTGAATTTTTCTGACCGACCCACGTATTAGAGAGAAAGATGTATTAGGTGAGGTTTTTTTAATTTTTATTGTGTTTGTTATAGTCTTGTATTTTGAAAGTTAATAAAGTAGTAGTTACATTCAGCTTACCAGTTAACATTCAAATAATATGAAAGCAAATATGAAAATAGCTTTGATAAATTCGACTGACTCAGTATTAACTCGGACAAATTAGAAGTTGTTCACCATGTAATATACTTTTTAAACAATAAATATCAGTGACATTTTTAACACTTTAAGAGAAATGAAGAAATGTCATTGCAATCAGATCAAGTCCAAAGTTTGTAAATTTCGTAAGGTTAACGTGTCCACAGATTATTCTTTAAAAAGCTACTGATTTTACGTGCTACTAATCAATTATTAGAAAAGCCAACTATTTCAGCACTATTCAAAATATAAAAAATTGGATATAAAAACTGTTGACAGAACGTTTCGGAGTCCCTATTGACTTAGACTCCCTTTTCAAGCATTAAAAAATTATTAAAAACTTAAAAGATTGAAAACGATGATGATGTTAATGACCCTAAGGGAGTGGTTCTCCCTTTCTGGGTTCGTCGATGAAAGAGGATTATGCAGTGTTCCCAATTGGTTATAAGCTTCCAAGTAACACTGCATAATCCTCTTTCATCGACGAACCCAGAAAGGGAGAATCACTCCCTTATGGTGATTAACATCATCATCGTTTTTAATCTTTTAACTTTTTAATAATTTTTTAACGCTTGAAAAGGGAGTCTACACTCGGCGACACATTAACTTTGAAGCATTACAAGTGTTAGCGCCGCATCACGGAAGGGAAAAAAATATTCCTACGCGGTGGATTGATTTAAACTTCATATGGGGGAAGCTAACAGCTTAGATTTAATCCGTTAATTGCAAGGGAGCAAGTGGTTTATTTTTTAAATATTTAGGATCTATACTATTTATTAATTTCAATGCTAAATACTGCATAATATTATTGAAAATATTTAATAAAAGTTGATATTCTAATTCATGTTCAGTAAATATATCAATTTTATAGTTAAATAAGTTCTTAATAATTTATTTTAATTATGATCATTGTTATTATAAAGTTATCATTAATGAATTGCAGAGAATGAACTTTATAGAAATTAAATAATAGTGTTTTAAATATTGATTTTTTAATTGCCTTAGAGTTGGTCTCTTTAAAAAAAAAATATTATTTTTCATTTTATTTGAATTATTTAATTATTAGCTTTTATATGTTTTTTATTAATACGAAGTAATTTTTGAAAAACAAATTGATTCCTCTTTCTTATTATTTGTTAGCCCTGACAAGGGCTGTTTTGAAAAAAAAAATTCATCTTATTACTCTTCCCCGCTCAGTTCTTCATCTCAATCAGAAGTACTTGAGTTATTATTCAAGTGTATGATGACCTTTTCAACAGCTTTATCGACGAGACCATCAATATTCCATAGTTTTTCTTCCACTTTCTTAATGTGTGCCACATAATTTGTCCAATGTTGCGCTGAAATTTTTGTGACAGCTGTGTGGGCAAGTGTTTCAACATCGCTCAACTTGAAAGTGCGATTTTCAGCTGCTACATATCCTTTCAACTGACTCCACACCTGCTCGATAGGGTTAAGTTCGCAATGGTAAGGAGGTAGTCTTAATATTGTGTGACCTTCAATGGATGCTAAGGAATCTATCCTGTATCCATCAAATTGATGTTTGACTGAATTTACAGTCTGCACTAACTCAGCCTTTACATTCTCGGCGCTCCACTGCAGTCCTTTCGAACTGAGCCATGACTGAATATCAGATTTTTTCCATGAATTGGTCGGAATTTTCTCCAGTTTAACTGAATGGTAACGCGCATTATCCATAATAATGACACTGTTGTGAGGAATATTTGGAAGAAGCTGACATTTAAACCAATTTTCAAAATGATTACCATTCATCTCGTCGTGATAATCGCCTGTATCTTTCTTTGCTCTGAATATATCAAGGGCACCTTCAACAAAACCATTTTCATTTCCTGCATGGGTTATTATTAATCTGCCTACTTTTCCCGATGGGCCTTCACTCCTGTTGTCAAATTCCTTGCAAAGGCTTGATGGCTACTTGTGATTGTAGTATCATGCCATAACCTATTTTTTGAATGGCCTGCATTAATCCAAGTTTCATCAATGTAAATAATACACCTGCCTTCTTCTCTGTGCTGCTTGATTGCCCTTAAATATCGTCGTCTCCACAAAATGATATCTTCTCGATCAATCAGTGCTGAATCTCGATAACGCCGGCAATATTTGAAGCCGATATCATTTAACACACGCTGCATTGTTCTTAGCGTAAAATCTGGTAGATCTGAATTAGAATTTACTGCCTGAAGGACCTTCGAAGCTGTTGGGATTTCATTTCGAGCATAAAATTCGTGTACCTTTCTCCGAATACATGACAAATCGAAGCTATCATATTTTCGCATTCTTGTCCGGTGACCTGGACTTGACTGCCGACAACGGACAGGCGACAATGGCTGACCAACGCATTTCGCTTCCTTTCTGATCGCGAAAATTTTGGAGGAACTTACTCCAGTAAAACTGCTTGTTAGCTCCACGATAGCACGAATGAAATGCGAAGGATTATCAGTACGCAGTGTGCAATAAACATTCAATAAGATTTGCTTCGCTTGACTGTTCAAAGCTTTTCCTTGACCGGGACGACGAAACAATTTTAACGGGGACGCCATGATTGAATTCGTTAAATTGCTTACTGCACATCGTATCTGAGCATTATGTAAATTATATAACATAATGTTATAATTATATCACTTTTATATTAAAATTCATAAATAAAGTTATTATTAATATCTTAGTATTTTTTTAAATGAAGATTTTTGTTAGGGATTCTTTTCTGATGCGTAGTGACAAACCGTCGCACACGCTCCTATCTCTGGCAATGCTTCAAAGTTAATGTGTCGCCGAGTGTAAGTCAATAGGGACTCCGAAACGTTGTGTCAACAGTTTTTAAATCCAATTTTTTTTTTTTTTTGAATGGTACTGAAATAGTTGGCTTTTCTAATATTCTTTAAAAACTTCAATGAAAATAATATTCTGTTTCTCGCATTTTCTCTGGAAAACGGGTTGTAGATCAGACAAATTTAGACAGTGTTCTTTAGATTTTCTAAAAAAAAAATTCCCTATCAAATTTCTCAACATTGATCTCTAGATTTTTGTCTTATAAGTTACAAGGACCTACAGAAACTTAACTGTCCTTGAGATTTCACTTAACAAAGCCTTTCCCGAAAGAAATATCGTAACTAAGGATGCTATCTTTATATTTTAATGTAAACTGAAGGAGGAATAAAGAAGTAGTACTAACTATCAAGATGAGCTATCTATTCACATAAAAGATTTAATTACGTAATCTATTGTAATTTTTAACCCATCTAGAGAAAATGTAATTACATCTAAAAACACAAACATACGGGAAGCTTTTCGGATCCGTTGCGATCTCCTTTGGTAGCTACAAGAAATCCAAAAGCTTCCAGTATGTGTGTTTTTAGATGTTGTATTTTTAAACTTGTCTACATTTATCAAACATTTTAGAAATGTCCAGTTAATGCACGAAAAACATTTAAACTAACAATAACTTTCACAATAATATTCACTGATTGCAGTTGTGTTTTGGTATTTAAAATGCATAGATTTAATTTTTATTTTCATTTTTTAAAGAAAGAACTGGTAAATCAAGCTAAATCTCCTTGTGAAGATGTGAAAACAGTTGCAAAATGTAGAAGCAAATGTTATGATAAGCTTTTAGAAAGTAGGGTAGAGTGCAGGTAAATATAAAAATTCTCTATTAAAATTCTCTTTATAAAAATTTTTCATTATTTTACTTTCTGATTATCATGTCATTAATGATATCTAATTCATCATTAACCATTTACGTGTATACATTGGAACATGTAATAACAAGCTATAATTCCATCCATCTTTCTATGACTTAAGTTTTTCTATCCTTTATTGATTTTTATTTATCATTTCCCCCTCCAAGTCAGTTTAAATAAAATAAATAAAAAAAACTCAATCAATCAATAGATTTATGTATGTGGATAATATTTCGTCTTTCTGTAATTATTGATATTTTACAGATTCTAAGTTTGAGAGAGCATTGGATGCTTTAGGCCCGAAACTTGCCTCAAACCGGTAAGTGGCTCGAAATCTCTGCCACTTGTTCCCCCCCCCCCCCCAAAAAAAAAAAAAACCAGTTCTAAATTCAGACAAATTTTAGAAGCAAGTCGAAACCAGCTCTCTTGGCGGCGAGGAATAATTATTTAAAAACTACGCCAGTGTAACTTCATGCCGAAATCTGGATATTCTTTGTTCGTGATTTCAATCCACCTTCTCTTCTTTCTTTTTTTCTTTTTTTTTAACACTGCTGTGAAATGATTTAAAAAATACACAGAAGCTCGGTTATAACGTGGTTGTTTATATCGCGAATTAGGATGTAACGCAATTTGGTCTTGGACCCCGTCTATTTTCGAAAAGATGTATAATTGTAAAATTACAAAATTTACCGTTTTTTCGCCTAAAGTCAAATCAAAGGTTTAAATTAATATGCTTGTTTCCTTATTATTTACAGTAATTGAGACTCTATACCCACCCTAGTGTCACGAAAATGGGTCAAATACAATATTTTTTTTAAAAAAATACCAGAATCGCGGACTTTTTCGTTTAACCAAAATGAATATCGAGATCTATTTTTCTGCCAATGACAACCAGTAAAGAGGCCCATGTAATCTAATAGGCGTATGAATACCTAGCTTCGATCCACGTGACTCGTCGTTTGTACAAGATGTCAAATCGATTTTGGCTAATACAAGCCATCAAAGTGTTGAAAAGGTAATGATTTATCTATTTATAAATATTAAATTCTCTCACATAGCTCTGAATGATGTAGGTAATCGCGAAATGACCATTTTAAATCGATTTGGAATCGTGTGGGCGATAGTAGGGTGCGATGTACGACATTTGGCGTCGGGAAGTAATAAAAGTTCAGTTATATCGCGGTTATATAGCGATCTTCGAGATCTTGGATCCGAAAGATCGCGTTATAACCGAGCTTCTGTGTATTAGCAAAACTAAGCTTAAAAAAAATCAGGTTGTTTGTCGCTTCGGCAATGGGCAGTTTTAATCGCGATCTAAATGAGAGCTCGCAGATTCATGGTGTCGGCATTTATACTAAGCTGCAACGGCAACTAAATAACAGCAAATTTTCGAGCAAATTTGAGGCTACTTTTCGAGAGCATATAAAACAACCATTACAGTACACTCAAACAAGGTGGAAAAAAACTGGAAAACTGGGAAATAAAATTGTTAAATTCTTGAAATCGGATTTTTTGAATAACGTCAGTTTTACTTTGGATTATAAAAATAAAGTAAAAATACACATCAAATTAAAGTTTACACAGTCTATTAAGCACTGATTTTATGATGCAATAGTTGAAATTCCTATATTTGGCAATTTGTCTACAACACAATATAATTATAAATAAGAAATTGAACTAAAAAAAAGATATTACACCAGTTCATTTATCGATTACTTGTGTATTTTTATAAGCTTCAAAGAACCTTTATCCTTAAACTGTTGAATGATATTTAAAAAGTAAGATTTATATCAAATGATACCGAAGAAATTAATCAAACTAGCTTAACCTTAAAAAAAACCAATACTTTAGGAAACATTGCGTTATTGTAGATCTAGAAAAAAAAATCTTTCATATAACACTAAATTTAACGTGCAGAAATCATGATGACATCACAATATAAAACATACACACGCGTAAGGATTCACTGAACTACTTTAGTGTTTTGGATACCGGGCATCTAGTACAGCTGTTTCTGGTTTCATAACCATCAGCTGGATTCGCCCAGTATCTTACAGCTCAGTGATCTCAATAGACATAAAATGAAAACAAAAAACCCAACAAGATAACAGCCCTCCATATTTTATTTTTAATTTATTTATTGCTGGTTTTAGTTTCGAGGGCCGTTATCTTGTTAACTTTTGTTTTCTTTACTGTATATGTTTCTTGGGATCACTGAGCTGTAAGCTACTGGGCGAATCCAGCTGATGATGGGTAGGAAACCAGAAACCGCTGTACTGGATTCTCAGTATCCAAAATACAAAAAACGGCTTAGTGTATTCTAACTGCTGCGAGTGTATGTTTTTTATTGTGATGTCAGAATTATATCTTTCTTTATCGGAACTTCCGGCATTTTTCTTGCAGATGAAAACATAGTAGATTATGAGGAAGACCCAAGAAAGTATTGTTTTAATGATAATCATAGTAAAATAAACGAATAAATTCTTTTTAGAATTGATAAATTATTCTTTTTAGAATTGATTAATTTAACATCAGTCTTTTCATTCTCTTTTTTAGACTTCCGTTTATGAAAAGCAGTTCCCTGAAGGTATGTGATGAACCACACTCATTTAATAGATCTTTGGCATCTGCCTATGCTTTACTGAATAACTATTCTGAAGAAATGTGGTGCAACTGTTCAAAGAAGTGTAATGAATATATATATGGTGTAAATCAAGATGCTTTCTTGCTTGGAGAAGGCTTAAAAATTATCGTTCTCATGTTACAGTTTCCTAACAATATCTTTCCAGTTACCAGAGAGTACTGGCAAACGAATTTGAACTATCTCTACACAAGTATCTGTGGATTTCTCGGATTATATCTAGATTTTAGTGCAGTCACAGCGCTAGAGATAATTGAAGCACTTTTTATATTAATTTATCGTAAGATTTCTCAATTTAATCGGAACAACTGACTTTATTTTTTAATATAATTAAAAAGTAAATTGCAAATGATAAAAATGTAAATAACATTATTACTGACTTAAGGAATTGTATCACTTAATTTCATTTTACATTACTAAATTACATTGGGCTAAATTACTAAATTATTATGGACGTTAAATTTTGCTTTTCATTGAACTTATGATATTTCTTATTTATAATTTAATTCCTTAGTGCTTTTCAGTGAAAGGACAACGGATTAATACTGTGGATTTCACAGAACTATTTGTTATTTGCTTGTTTTTTTTATCTCGGCAGTCCATTCCCAGGATCGAGTATGCTTTTACCTTAGCTTTCGCACAACTGAGCCAAACATAAAGGGTAAACTCTGCTGATGATTTCTAATAACGATGAAACAGCTGTTCTGGATTCCCGTTGATGTTGGCTGTGAGCGAAGGCATATTTACTGTCCAGTTGGGATGTTTTTCTCTCTATTTTTACTAAATTAATATTTATCGTTTATTGTCCGTAAATATGTTGTATTTAAATAAAAATTGCACAATATATATAGCATGAAAACAAAGATGAAATTAAAGTATTATTGTTACACTGGAATTAAATTTCCTTTTTTTTTAAGTACATGTTACTATTATACACATGCAAAAAGATGCCGAAACTTAAAATCTACGGCCATTCTAGAACCAGATCTGATAGCATAACTGACCAATTCATAATATTCAGTGCAAACTAAATATTTGAAATGTAATGTCTGAAGTACGAACAACGTTCTTTCGTACTGCTGCAGACATTACAATTGAAGGAGAAGTCCGAAATCTTGAAATTCCATGCTTTAGAAACAAGTATTTTACTGAAAATGTATTTAAATTAGCTACATATAAATTATTATATGAAGCTAATTATATTTGTACACTGTAAAAAGTTCTGATTCATCTTTAATTAACGTAATAAAAGAAAAACAAACATAATTTATAAATCTGCTGCAAATTTAGGGCTTCTGTAATCCTGTTCCACTATTTTAAGCTTTTCATTAAAAACGTTTTTGGCAGCGGAACCAAATTATGTTATTTTTTTGTGAACTTTAAACAAAAATTGATTTTAGACCAATTATATGGCAGAGCATTAACTAATTTACTCGTAATAATGTAACAGTTTCACGTTTCTTAAAATGAGACGGTTATGAATATATTTTTACAATCTTCTTTTTCATTTCTGAGAATGTAAGAATTTGTAATTTGTGACTTTATTATTGTTTATTTCCTCTACTTTTTTGATTTTCCTTTTGCGAAAGAAATTACCAATACTTGATTTAACAAATTCTCTTGGATTCATTTCCAATTTTTCCTTTAAACTATTAATTTTCCCTTTCCATAAGCTTTTGTCCTCAGTGTAAGCAGTTATCCTTTTTAAATTATTGAAAATTATCTCTTTCTTAGTGGATACGTGATTTGATTCAAAATTTAACATATGATTACTCAATAAATTACAAATTAATTCGGTTTCCTATTGGTTTTGTAATTGATAGTTATGTAAAAAACGTTTTGGAAGAAAACAAAATTAAAATAATATTTTATAAGGGAAACGTGTTAATCAAAAAAAGAAGGCAATTAAAAATCAACAAATTGTACAAAATGGGAGTAATTTATACATTGGAATGTAGGGACTGTGTGGGATTATATATTGGAAGTTTCGGAAGATCATTTAAAGAACGCTTAAGGGAACATACTAATGCTTGTAGAGACAATAAACCAGAACTGTCAGATTGGGCGTATCACACAATAAATTTGGCACATAATCCGGATCCAATTATTGACATTATATATGTATCCCAAGGTGAATCAGAAAGATTCATTTTGGAATCGGGCTTTATTAATCTTTCAAATTGCATTAACAAAATTAAAGCACTTAAAATGAATCCCATTTCATTCAGTTTTTTGTGAAAAAATTATAAAAAATATTAAATTTTGAAACAGAAATGGAAATTTCCCATACTTTTTTAGTAGATCTTTCCTTCTAAAGCCTCTACTATTAAATATTCTAAACATCTCACCAAATTTAAATGTAAAAAACTACATTTAGTACTAAAAAAGCAAATTTTCGAAAAGATTACATCTTTTCTTTTTCAAGCCTAAAATAACAAATTGAAATTGACATAAATTGTTTCTATAAGAATTAGTAAATGTTATTTGTTTAAGAATTTATGATTATTATATGCTGTATGAATTTTTTGTTATTCAAGAAAGAATTTATGATTGATATATATTGTATGAATTTTTTGTTATTCAAGAAAGAAAGTTTGTGATTATTATATATTGTATGAATTTATTTTGTTATTCAAGAAAGTTTTACCATGAATGACTAAATGATTGTTTATGCTTAAAATTCTGTTTTAAATGTTAGAGAAAATTTTAGGTTTTTCTCTACATTTTCTGTAGTTTTTTCCATGAAGAAGATTTCTGCTGAAGAAATCGAAATATAGATGATTAAAGATGTTTTTAAGTGAAAGAAGGAGTTACTATGAGTTATTTGTATTTATATACTAAAGAAGAATTTTTGATTTTCACTATATATACATAGGCTGCTAGCACTGCAATTTGAAGATATTATTTTTAAGTAATTCGCAAATTTCTATCATTAATGTTCAACTTAGAATATTTATTCAATTTTTAATGGAATATGTGGTGATTGCTGTATCCTAGGGGTAATTCGCTTGACTGCAGGCGGTGGTAGGAAATGTTTTCCTTGCTGAATTCTCCTCCAGACAAATCCTACTTAGACCTCTGAATCCTACTTAGGTCTTTACTTAGACCTCTGAAGAACCGGTACTTGATTTCATTCCCGGATGTTAAAGAGGATTGGCTGATCATCCCACCTCAACTTAGTCAGATCCTGTTGAAACGCCAGGAGCCTAACTTCTCCCGATTCAATGCCACATTGGTCTGAAGTAGAATACTTTAACTTTTTCAGTTTAACTTCTTCTTACAATTTGGATTTTATTGTTTTTATTTTGTTTATTTTGAAATTTCCTCAGAAATCATTATTAACTAATTTTATGAAGTTAATTTTTAATATTCAGAGACGATTCAATTTTTATTGTATTTAACTTTTTGCTAAATTTACAATTTACTTAAACACAATCTTTTACATGTATTGTTCATAATCGTTATTCAGTAAAAAAGCCAGTACATCTGCTTAATAATCACAAATTTAATAAAAAAGTATGAGAAAATTTTCCTTGACTTGAAAGAGGCTTCTCCTATGAAGTCGAAACCTGGTCGTGTTCGTAATTTCTTTTAAAGCAGACCTTGTTATTAAATGAGGATTACGAACAATACACGTAAAAGATTATATTTAGTTACATTCACAGCTGCAATTCCTACAATTTACTTCTATATTTATTTTCGTATTAAAGATTAATTATTAATTTGCATCTGAATTAAATAAATCAAAATTTTTAGGAAATTTTTAGGAAATTTTAGTCCACATTTAGGAATGTGGACTCCTAAATGCCGCTGTCTATCTGCAGTTCATGGCTTCATTTGCTAGTTTACAGAAGGCAGAGATAAGAAAGTAGGTACTACAAGGCAAATAAGCAACACTGTTAAATCTAGTACTTATTAAAACTAGATGGCAGCAGTTAATATTAAGAGCTACTATCACACGCTACTGAAATTACCGATTCTGATACAAAAGCAAGCACATTGATTTTAAACGTTGCCTGAAAGACACAAGACACATATTACAAGTAGGGGAAGGTGTTGTACCTTGGACCAGTTTTCACTAAATGAATTTTCCAAATTTTTATACTCAAGTAAATCCTTACCTGAATGGATACATGTGATCTTCACGCATCTTGTTATCAACTGCATGTGTTTTATATATTATATTTTGAGTATAAATATTTTATTTTTATTTTACAAAAAAACTATATCTTGTGGTCAAAGGTAAATCTACGTGTTGTACCTTGCACCGGAGGGTATTGTACCGTTGACCAGGTGGTAGTAGAAACTGACAGTTAGATATAAGTTATTTAATTAACATTTTAATTTAACAAATTTATACATTTGGCAAATATATGCAATAGAATAAAAAAAGATGAAATAAATTCTAATGGCTTAAGCAGCCTATTCCTGCCGGTTTACTCTACATTTTACAATGAAAAATCAATGTCTATCTCCAAAAAATAGACATTCTTTGGAGTCGAGCTGTGTCGGCATCTGTGGTTGGATTTGGTAGCCTGGCCACAATATCTTGTAGTTCTATGTCATAGAGCAGGTTATCTTCTTGGATGAATTTCGCCATCTTCGGTAGTTTTTTTCAAATATTTATCTTTAAAATAATCATATGCTGTTTCCTTTATTTGGGCCACAAAGTATTTCTTGTTTTTTTTTTTTGTTTTTTTTTTTTGTTGACAGCTTGACAAGGACATAACTTTCTTCAACTAAATCTTCTTTTTCAAAGTTTGATTTCTTCTCCAACTCATGGCATTCATCTGAACGATCGAAAACACTTTCCCCTGATGAATATTCATCATCAGACTCCAAGTCATGGACAAACAATCGATTGTGTACTTTCTTTGGATAACATTTGGTAAAAAAATAAAAATTTGGCAAAAAAAATTTAAATTTCCATCTTACATAATGCTAAAATGACTAAGTAAAAACATTTACATATTATTAAGTAATGTTGTACCTTTGACCTGGTCAGAGGAACAACACCCTGCTGTGGTCAAAGGTACAACATCAGTCAAACTTACGTTTCACGCCACGCTACAATTTTTAGGTTAATCCAGTCATCTTAAAAGTCCTAACAATTAATCTATACAAAATTTACTCATTATTGTTAAAATAACAATCAAAAGAAAACAAACAATGTTATTAAAGAAATATGCACTTGCAAAATACTTAGATTTCGGTGATGGAATTGGAAAAATTTTTTTCACTCCTTGCAAGTCAAAGATCTAACTGCTACTGATGGTTTAATGGCTCAAATAGTGGGAATATTACACATTAAGCAGAAAAGCTTTTAAAGTATGCTGATAGATGGCAAAACTAGCAAGGGTGGTCAAAGATACAATCGGTCAAAGGTACAACACCTTCCCCTATCTTGAATATTTATTTATTTATTTATTTATTTATTTATTAGCCAGGAGATCGAGACAATTGTCTGGCTGCTAGAATTGCTAGTTTTTTAGCATAACCAAATGTCAAATAGAGAATACCAGACACTGAGCGATTAACAACAAGACAAAGACTTACAGCGCTCCTAGAGGCAAGTCCTGAATAAACGAAACCTCGTATCTGCATATCCTTGTAGAAGAGTGTATGGCTGGAAGAGTGTACGCTGTTTTTGGCTGCAATAATTAAGAGATTCAGAAGAACTCCAGAACTTTTTGTATCATTTTAATATCATTAAGAATCTAAAAAATACAAATTCCATTGGTTTAGACAATATTTCTACAAAGGTAATAATGAATAGCAAAGAAAATTTTTCTTTGACTCGTTTTGACCACCAACGGACTACGCAGCTAGGCCGACCCGACAACGTCAGGAAGAGGCTAGAATAGTCAAACGGGGGCGAGATTCTCATCTCGACCGGAAAAACCCTGAAATTGTAAGTTCCAGGGGAGAAACGGACGAAACACAGAAGAAGAAAGAAACAGTCATGCCACAACCGGGATTCAAACCCAGGTGCCGGCACACTGGCCACACGGCAGACCGCCATCTTTTCTTTCTTTATTGTGAAGTTGTTAAAAATATCTTTCAATTAAATATTTATCTTAACTTATGGAAGACTGAATAAATTGTACCTATCTATAAAGGAGGAAATTATGAAGAATATTCATACTGACCAATATCTATTCTTTGTAACATTTCCAAAATAATAGAAAGTTGTCTCAGTAAAGTCATATATAATTTTATAACGAAATCGAATATATTAGAGAAAAACCAATATGCATATCAGAAAAATAAAAGTAGTCAAAATCTTTTAATTAATTTAAATAATGCTGTTACGATCTTTTAAGTTTTCTTATTTTATTTTCCTACTCATTCCTTTTCTTTGATACAAGCTCGTGTCGTTATGTCACTTTGCTGATGCTAAAGTGACCTTTGCCTTGTTTTTGCTTTCTTGCTTTCTCCGCCATTTTCTTTTATCTCTTTTCCTTTCTTTATTTTTCAATTAAACTTGGCTTGGAAAGTTTTCACATTAAACCTCCTTATTTTTAACTTTTTTTTATATATTCTTATTCCCTTTCATCTTATGTTAACTTTATTATTGTTATCTGTTGAGTATTGTATAGTTTATTACATGTAACTTTGTTTTTATTTGAGTCACTTTAATGCTGTCGAGAAGGTGGAGCCATTTTTATTTTCTCTGTGGGACTCCGATGATGTCATCTGCAGTTTCACGACACCCTTTGTTTCTTGAAGGGTCATTGGCTGACCATTGTCTACGTCACAATGCCTATTTAATGCACCCATGAAACTTATTAGGCAGTCTCCCCGTGAAACGTCCGGGATGAATGACGTGTCACCCACGGTCAGAGATAAGTGATGATTTTGGGAATCGAGATACAGCTTGTCTTACTATCTCTGTGCTCAGTTAGTGGTGAGACTGCGTTTCATCCTATTGGTTCTACGTCTCCGGATACATTGAGACAATTTCTGTTAACGTACAGTCAGTTTCCTGGATGTCAGCTTGTTATTAGTAAACGAAAACAGAATAATCGTACACGCTGAGAGAAACTAAGGATAAATCTAGGCAGACATTGTTGGATATGTGCGACGATCGCAAAGGTGAAAGGGAAAGGGTGAAGTTAGCGTTGTGTTTGCCGGTGTTTACGTGTGAATTTCGACGAGCACAAATTTGTGATTTTCAGTGGGTATACTCTATGTTTATTTTCCTAAGTATCCAAGTCAAAGAGGCTGAACTGGTGAACTGGAAATTTTTTTCTTTGAACTGGATGTGAACTTTAAGACAGACACTAGTGTAGAAGTATGTTTTATTGAGAAAGACCGTTCTTCAGACTGCATCATTATAGAAAGATTAACTATTGTGGGACTATTTATGTAATTTTATATTACTGTTAAACCTTGTTGCCATCATTTACTCTATCGATTACTAGTCTGTATTATCCTTACATTTGTTATTTTAATATGTAATATTGTAAGGCTACTTCTAATTTAATCTTATTGTGTGTTATTGTATTGCATTGATTTTATTTATAAATATATGTTTTTTTTATCTAACAGATTTGTTTATCTGTTCTTTTCCTGGTATTATATTTATCTAATTTTGGCAGTGGAATCTTCTTGGGCCCAGCGGTTCTTTCAGCTAAGCTTTATCTTCATCACCTACCTTTATTGGGTGTAGGCTTCCTTGTGCATTAGATTATACTCTATTTCGTATCACCTATGGAAATACAGGGTGATCCGTAACAATACTATAAATAAAAATCTAAATAATAGCCTAGTAATTTGAGCAGCCCATATTAATTTCAGTAAAGCGTTTGACAGTATCAATTACAATATACTATTAAATAAACTAAACAGCTATGGCATTAGAGGCGATCTCTACAATCAAATAAATAATTATCTTAGAAATAGGAAATTTAAAATTAATAAAATAAATAATTATATATGCAAAATTTGTAATATCAAGTGTGGTGTTCCTCCAGGGTCAAATTTAGGATCTATACTTTTTATTTTATATTTAAATTCTGTTTGTAATTCCATAAAAAAATTGTTCGATGTATACAAGGTGTTCATTTATCTGAAGACATTGAAATATCCCGAAAACTACAAATCGGATCAAACAACTTTATAATTAAAATTTGTTGGTCTCGGAGGGGCACATCCAATGATACCAAACTCGACCCCCCAACCCCTATGAGGTGAGGGGTTGGGAAGAAAAACGTAAATAGGAAGCCCTATTTTTTATTGCAAATTCGGATTCTCCAGAAAATTTCACCTTGATTCGATGTACTGTACATCGGAGTTGCTCGCAGATGGCGCTGTAAGCGACAAAAATCGAAACGGGTAAAACATCGTTGAAAATCGCCACCAGGGACCACTGAACAGCTGTACTGAGTGGTGATAGACGCCACCTTCCAGGAAGAAACAACCTTAGTCAGTTCCGCTGGCCGCAACCTCGACATTAGGTTTCCTTATGCCGTTTACCTCGACGATCGTACTGGTACCGTCCCTGCACAGAGGCGGGGGATAAGACTATTTAACAAGTGTAATGTATTTCATGTGAAAAAAAGACAAAGTAAATGAACTTTTGCTTCTTTGTCGGTCTACAACAATAGAATCAATTTTCCTTTTGTTGATTGCAGCGCCACCTGTGAATGAAATTACATTAAAAATGGTCAAATGACATAAAAGTTTCTGGAGAATCCGAATCTGCAATAACACACACATCACATACAAATATCACATACGTCTCCGTTTTTATTTCTCTGATTTGATGTGTATTTCTTGAGATATCCCCAATTTTCAACAATGTTTAACCCATTATGATTTTGTCGATTTCAGAGCCATGTGCGAGCAACCCCGACATACAGTACATCAAATCAAGGTGAAATTTTCTGGAGATTCCGAATTTGCAATAAAAAAATGGGGGTTCCTATTTAAGTTTTTCTTCCCAACCCCTTACCTCATAGGGAGTGGGGGGTGGGGGGTCGAATTTGATATCATTGGATGTCCCCCTCCGAGACGAACAAATTTTAATTATAAAGTTGTTTGATCCGATTTGTAGTTTTCGGGATATTTCAATGTCTTCAGATAAAATGAACACCTTGTATATATTTACGTAGATGATATACTATTTCTTAGTAGCAATCAAAATCAATATCGTGCTTATATGAATCTACAGCAAGATCTAAATAATATTTTTATTTGGACATTCCAAAATAAAATGACAATTTTAATCCTAAGAAAACAAAAATTATAATAGTTAAAACTAAATATAAGAAAATAAACTTTAATTTACCTTTTAAACTACATAAATATTTTAGCAATAACTCAACTAGTAATATTAATTTATTTAAAACAAATTGTGATTGTACATCCATTGATTTTGTAAAAATTATAAATATCTAGATATTTATATTGATAATTATAATAGGAATACACATTATAATTACGTTACAAAAAAATTGCATAAATAATGAAACATATATGTAAAAGTAAGAAATAAGTATCACTTTAAACTAAAACTTATTATATTCAAATCTCTGGTAGATTCTGTTTTAAATTACGGATTACAATGTTAGTGTTTTTTAACAAAACAACAATTATATAATATAAATAAGTAAATCTACAAAATTTATATTAATATTTATATTAATATTTACATTAATTCTAAACATCAAACTGTAGAACAAATTAAAAATAAGAATTAAATATAAAATTTTAAATATTGAAGAAAAGTTTATCTATAAGACTATTTTAAGCAATTTTTATAAATATAATTTTCTTTAATTTGTTTATAATTCCAATAGTTTATCAAGATTTGGTTGGCTACAAGCATTTGATTTTTCAAAACTTAAAATTAATTTTGGTTTAAGAACAAATGAATTTATTCAAAACTTTTTCATCAGTTGAACTGGAAAAACTACAATAGCAATAGTATTAAAGTAATAAAAAATCAATTAATTTCTGATTTTATACACAATAAAATTATAAGAATTTTTTTAATTTAATCTAAATTAAATAAATTAATCTTTATGGACACATTAAATTTCTAGCACCTATAATATAGGAGTAATTTTATAATTACATCTAATAGCACTGGTTAACATTTACTGGTTAACAAAAAATATATTTCCGCCTTATCCTTATTCTGGACCGACCTTAAAAGTAATTTTGGATTTAATTATCTTTTAACGAGACGGCTTACACAAGATTATATAGGAAATTTATATTTTTATTTTTATAACATAGTTATATTATACGACGAAATATTAAATTTATATTTCTTATTTTTATTCATTTACAGAATTCCTATTCCTCTTGTTCTGTCTAGATCAATATTTATAAATACGAACTTCTTTATGTACTATTTAGCAGCAGGCATATGCATTGAAATTTAATTTTGCCAGGACTTGCCACAAGGTGGCGCTGCTGTCAAGTTGTCTCCCATGTTAACATGGAGAAAGACAGAAGTGTCCGGTATTGTCTGTATGCTGTTTAGCGTAACCCAGAATGCACCACAGGGGGAGGCGAACTAGCTTGTACACCCGCAGAAACGGATGAAACATTAAAGAAGAAGAATGAAATATCCAAGCCCCACTCCGGGATTTGAACCCAGATTCCTACATAGCTACTCATGGAAGACCACCGTCTAAACCACAACGCCACGCAGCGTCGGAACGGCAATCTTGAATTAATATGTCATAAATAAAAATAAAGAGTAACTATATTAATCTGAAGTAATACAATCATTATTTTTTAATTACTCATTTTTCTAAATATTTGTTATTATTCAGATTGATGAATTTATTGTTTTGTTTTGTTTTTGATTTTTTGCCATTCAATTAAAAAGGTTAATTGTTATTTTATATCCTCTTTTCTTCTAAAGATAGCATTCTGCAATTACCATGTTTCAATCCTACATCAGATTTCTATCTTTTCTTAACTTACCAGCATTTTTTTTTTGGTATTTTTTCCGTTATTTTATTTGAGGGTTTTTTAGATAAATAAATTCGTACATTTGATAAATATTTATGTAGAAGGATGTTGTCTTTAATGAATGATCATAAATTTTTAATAAAGAAATAGAAAACTAGGATTTTTTGAAGTTCAGATAAAAATATAAACAATAATAAGCATTGCTAAAACAAATCAATGAAACAACTATACTGTCCTTTGTAAGCTGAAATATGTCGACACTAAATAAAAAGTAAACAATATTTATATCAGTGACTTCCCTTTTTTATATAAAAATAGTTCTGTTTTCTAATTTATTTACGAAATTATGTGCTCTGTATTGTAAATATTTTGCCAACTTTATTTTACTGTAATCTTATTTGCTTGTAATGATTACTATTTTGTCTTTTGAATGAGGCTTTGTGACACATCTTTACACATTATTGCGGCTTTATAGGCCTTCAGTACAGAGTCTAGAATTCACCAACAGCCACAGTCGGACTGAAAGAGGGAAAGAGAAGTTGAAGCAGACAAACACAACAAAGAAAACATTCTGGTTTACTCCGCGATTCGAACCAAGGCACATCAACAAAGTGAATATCGACTAAAGTTACCTCAGTCATATAACGCCATGTATACCTTTAACGCCACCTATCTAATTCTTCATAAATATAAGAGATGGCGGTACTGCACTAAAGTAGCTTGCATTGACATGCCATTTAGTGTGGAAGTGAATTATTAACAGGCCGCCAAAATTTTCGAGTGAAATTATATTTCCACCTTTTCGTGACGAGGACTGGTTCTGAAAGGCTACTTATATCAAGCAAGATAAAATATAGATTTTTTAATGTTCAGCAAAGATTAACTATATAAAAGTATATATTTTCTTGATTCTTGAAGATTCTTCTATGTAGATAAGTTAACAGTTATTTTTAAAATTCCGAAATTGTAGACAAACAAGTATATCATGTGATCCATGTACTCAAAGCGCTTTAACGCCATGGTGGTGTTAATGGTCTACATATACCATTTTAGGTTATGCGCCATTTATATGTTACTAATATGTTTCATGAAAATATAGATTTCTATCTTATTTATTATTTTGCTTTTACAACCGGAAAATGCTGAAATTAATTAATTTTTACGTTTCCTCTTTTGTTTTAGCTACAGATTAGAAAGACTGCGTTAATTTCAAGTGATTTTTTATTATTTTTGTACAGAAAGTCAAATTTAGTTGCTTTTTACTGTAATTTGTACAAATAATGTTTGCAATGATGAAATAATTCTTAATTTTAAATAAGTTAAGTTACTAGAAAGTAAGTGGCATTAATTCGACCAGGTGTTCCTAATAACGCCAGTTTTCAAATTTTTTTTATTTGAGTTCTCATACTTCTCCTGTAAAAGTTATCATAAGTTTAATTATGGAATGTTTAAAACAGAAGATTAAACTTTCTTGATCATAATTTCGTGTTTCGATACACCTTATTTCCAGACTTACAGTAATTTAAATGTTAAGGTGGCGTTATTTGGACCTTATGACTAAACCGCAATAATTATATAAAAGTAAAATTTAACATGTCTTCAAAAAAAAAAGTCATAGTTGCCTTTAAAACTAAATTTATAATCTTTAAATAAATAGTGTGGGCAAACAGACAGTTCGATTCATATCAAGTAGGTCATCCTCTTCGAGTGCAAATTCGTCCTGTTTTCGTATCGTCGGCTCTTTTATTGAACAACAATTATGAGACGACAGTGGCGTCTCGGTATATGGCGCGTTCTCTGTAAATGATGATCGAGATTTCAACACGATGTCAATTATCCTGCCGCATCACTCGCTGGAAATTTTAGTATGACAAATTTGTTTCCTCGTAATACGATTCCATTCCAGCCAATTTCATGTGTGAATTTCGTTAAACTATTCAATTGTAAAATAAAGGATTCTTATACTACATTATTTGATAAGTTGATGTTCAAAAAATCTTTGAAAAATCTTTGAATCTGCGAAAAAAAGTACTTTATTCAGTTACTGAAAGGATAAAACTGAGTGGAAACAGCTATTTTATGAAAAGAAATTTAATGTGCCTGAATAATTCAAAAAAAGGTAACAAAGTGAGACACAAAGCTAAAAGAAGGAATTCGCACTCTTTTCTGCCTAACGGAATGCAGGACAAGGAATCATTGTATTTTGTATTGTTTTTTAGTTTTGGTTAGGAGTTCTTCGGGGGTAAGTACCGCTCTCGGGACCAGAACCGGGATCTTTAACCTTTCGCACTTTCTGAGTGTGTTATCGGTGGAGTTTGAATCGCTGACGAGTACTAAAAAGGACGAAACGGTCCGTCCCAGTCTTTTCCTGGTGACAGCTTAGGGTGCTGATTCCTTCTTTTAGCTTTGTGCCCAACTTTGTTACTTTTTTTATATAACTGTTTTATGTTGAACACAAAACCATAGTGATTCCGTATTTTCACCGCAGTATTTCTTTATCTCTACAGGTTATTAGAGTTGAATGAGATATAATTCCTGTCTGTTCGAATTGTATTTGAGGCTGTAAAGGTGGTAACAAGTTTCCTTATTGCCTATTCCTGTGAGACAGAAAGGACCTCAGATCACATTTTCTCCGTTTCAACCGATAAGCTTCCAAATAACTTATGCTTTGCGTTGTTGAAATTCGTAATTCATTTTCAGCCACTTCCATTCTAAGAGGGCCAGAAACTGACCACAGGACTCTTGTTTTTCCTTATCTGTAGAAGTTACAAGTTTTCCATTAAGATATCTATGTACATCTTACATTTTGGAATGCAGAAGGACGGACGGACGGATATACAGAACCTACTTAATAGCTCCCACCCCTTTACCCTTTGTGTGTGGGGTCACTAAAACTTGAAGATAAAGAGTAAAAAAATGTAATTGGTGGAATTTAAATCCTCAATCCATGTTTTGTTCTTCTGAAACTAATCATTCCTGTTTTTCGTGCCGTTTCATCCTCGAAATCACAAAGCAATGATCTCGAGAATTACTCGAGAACTAATCTCGGAATCCTTTCTAATGGTTTCATAATCCTGTGTCTGTAACTTTTGCATTCAGTATTTTTCCAAATATAAGTCAAGACAACTGTTTTGACTAATAGTGCAATTCAAGAGCAATTCTATTTAGATTCTTTGTAGGAAACTTTAGTGTTATTCCTTTGATAATACTGCAATTTCTTTGAGACAAAGCAGAGTTAAATGAATATTTCTTTGCTCAAAAAACGATATTATGAACGATGAATGAATAACCGTACATATTGTACTTATTAAGATGCATTTTAATCTACCTTCATTGCTTTTTCCTTCCTTATGGAAATGTTTGTTTAAACAATGCAACTATCTGGAAGAAGATCTGGAAAGCAAATAGATTGAAGAAAATGAAAAAAATTCAAAGTCTTTTCTCCTTCAAATATTGAACTTTTTTTTTTTATTGCTTTTTTTAGTCAACAAACAATTGCAAATCAAAAATGTGTTTTAGGCTTCTATACAGAGCGGGGCTCATAGCAGGAGAAGCGTTATATCCCTGCTCTGTCTGTTCGATGTCGCGAGAAATTCATGATTAGTCAATGGACCGTGTAAGTGATGTCATCACAACCTACGTCCTACTTAGGAGGTCGTAGATTCGATTTTGGGTGGGGACAATTGTTTTTTTTTCATAATTATTATTATTTATGATTATTTAATTTCGATTTATTTCTCTTTTTCATTTTTTTTCTTTTTTTCTTTAATATAACTTAGGTTTTCTTTTCTTTCGTTTTTTCCTGATTATGTTTGAAATATTAGATGAAAAATTATTATACGAATTGAAATAAATAATACCTTTCTGTTTCCCTTTATGCTACCCATACTTTCGTTCTAAATAAAAGCCGTGGGACACACGATTACACCCCCTTTATCCTATTGTGGATAATTAGCACTATTTTCGAAGCTAATGGTGGTCGTTTGACGAGGGCTTGGTCAATCTTAAGGTCCGTCTGAAGAAATAACAACTGTACAAAAAGGCCCAAGTATCTCTGGGAGGTGAACACGGTTCTTCTAGTCAGCCGCCTAAACCACTGTGCTATCGCAACCAAAATCCGCAAATAATTACTTAAATTCAAACTATCTTTAATCATTTACTTTAAAATCATCTTTTTATTCATTATATGCAATGTCTCATTCTGGATTTCCTCAGACTTCTTTTTGAAAATTAATAATACAGATTTAATTTTTAATAATTACAAATATTTCCATGCGACTTTTACTTACAAGAATTTACAGACACTTTCTTGCGGTCTTTGTTCTAAACAATTTACAACAATATAAAGCAATTCTCGTAAATTTGACTTTAAAACAAACTTTTTCTTTCGACATTAAGAATTATAACAATTTCATGTGAATTTCGCTTCATGTTTTAATACTTTTTTAATACTTTCTATTAAATATTTATTCACTTGCAAACCTTTTCCCTTTTTATACATTGAAAACTGTTGATAACAAGTGTCTCTATCTTTTATCTGATCAAGGACTTCGGTTGTTGGGTCCGGGTTGTGTTTTTCCGAGAGGCAATGATCTGCCCAGTATAAAATGTGTCGTTTATTGTTTATATTCTGGAAGGACGGGTAGGACTCTCAAAGAGAGGATGAGGAAACACGTAAAAACAATCAAGAATAATAAACGGTACATTTCAGGCTGGGCAGATCATTTAGAAGTCCTTTATCAGATAATAGACAGAAAGAAGAGAAACTGAAGAAAATTATTTAAAACAAAGACTGCATGAAAATGTCTGTAAATTGTTTTAATCAGTCGCATGGAAATATTTGTAATTATTCAAAAGTTGAATAAATGTATTATTAATTTTCAAAAAGAAGCCTGAGGAAGTCCAGAAATTCTCTGGATACAATTTCGCATATAATTAATAATAAAGATGAGATAGTTTAAAGTAAATTAAATTGTTTGAATCCATTTAATGTTATTCATATAATGTGGCGTAACTATTAAGAGATTAAGAAACGGATTAGCATTCATTGCTTAGGATATGGATGGAAACCTATTGTTACTTTTTTTTAATGATATCCTACGGAAGTTTCAGTTCGAGAAAGGGAGTTTATCATTGATCATTGGAATATAGAATCACATGGAAAAGAAATTAAACTCTAAAATGAATCCCTTAGATCCTCTCTTGTCCTTAGATTTCTTGGATATCACTATTTATTAGATTTAAAAGTTACGGATCAGGGACACATATACACAGGAACATCTACCCGCACTTACTGATTGATGAAAAGCCAAAAAGCCTGAAAAGACTAACCATCTGAGGAAAGTCTGCTAAAATGTTGAATTCTGAGATAGTTTTATTTGAAGAAAACAGGGGGCTGGCCAATAAAAATACCATGAGCTAATACGAAGCAGGAAACCACAGGAGTGGTTTATGCCATTCCTTGCAAGGACAAAGAATGTATATATGTTGGTGAAACCCGCCGATCAGCGATTGAGTGACCACCACAGGGCATATATTGCACGTAATATGGAATACTTAACGTTCAAGCGTGCAATGGTATGTCAACATAGTGTCCTTTTCGATGAATCTCATATTCTAGCTAGGTGTAAAAAGCATTTTGAAAGAAAATGTATTGAAATTTCTATGATTTTGTGCTCTCCAACTGCTTATAAAGACTATCTAACTGTACCTGCTATAGCAGAATATGGACTTCAAGTAAGACAGCTAAAGAAGAAAAAGTAAGAACATGGTAAAACATCCACGATACTTGTAAATATAAACAAGAGGATCAGTGCTATTGTTTTATGTTGTGTTACTTCTTCAATTTTATTTTAATTTTTAATTTTTATTTTTATTTTATTTTTATTTTATTTATTTATATATAATTTTAATTCATTTAATTTAATTTATTTTAATTTTCTTTTAAAATTTTAAATTTTTGAAAAACTAATTGTAAATTTTAATTTCTCAAATTTTAATTCCTTACTAGTAAATTTTAACCTAATTCTTTTCATAACACTTCATGCATTTTTCGATTTTAATTAAAGAAAAAAATGGTTATAGAATTCGACATTAATTAATTTATTTATGTTTTCAGTTTCATTTTTCATATTTCAACTTTCTTATTGAATCTTATATCTACGGCACTCATAATAATTTTTTTCAGATGATTCAAATGTTTAGTTACAATCAAGATAGTATGAACCAGTGGTTTACGATCGGAAACCACGTGGAATTTGTCGACGAAAGGTTCTTCATGAGATTTCCGCAAGACGGAGCTGTACGGATCAAGACATCAATATATGCAAATTGGAAACTTGGGAAATTCCACTGATTCCTAACGGAAATAAAACATTATATTTAAATTGTATAAATACTCGAATTATTTGTTACTTATTGTTCTTGAGGAAGGTTTAATCGAAACCTGGGTTGTACTTACATTTTATTAAAATTAGTGTTGCAATCAGCAGTTGTGCCGCCTTCGTCCTTTGATTCAAGATAATTAGTGTGAGTTATGATTTATTTAGAAGACTGTTTATTTTAGTTGTTTCAATGTGATGTTTTACCATCAAAAGAGAAATAGTCTTGAATAAATATGAAGTAAATATCTATTATTCTTTCATTTGACGCCATGTGAAATTATTCTCACTGTCCCCAAAAGTCTTGCTACGCCTTAAGTGACACATAATTTTTTTTTTTTTTATTATGATCTCCAACCCTGTAAGCAGATTTTTTATTGAATGACAATTATAAATAGAGGTTAATTAAAAGATAAATAACTACACTCTCATTTTATTAAGAAACAGAAATATTAATGCATGTAGACTACTGAATCCATTATGGAGCTTTTCGGAAGTTTAAAACAAAAAAATATAATAGAATTTAAATGAAGAAATTGATTTCTCTTCAATTTCCCTTAAGGTGTAGAAAAGTAGATTTCTTTATTTGATGTGTTTCAATTTAACTTATTTTGCCTTTGCAATGATATTACAAAAAATATAAATTAAACTGAGAGTTCAGACAAAGCAAAAAGCTATATAATTAGTTGCAGAAATAATTAAAAAAGAAATAATAGAGGAATAATGAAGAACCAATTACATCAAATAAGTATATTTTCTAATCTAATGTTAAAAAATTCATTTTTAATAATCTCTTTCATTTGTTTAGATGACTGGTTAAAATCAAACTAAAACTTCTCTGTATTTCTAACCTTGAACTATAGAGAATCGATTTGGGAAGAGCTCTTCCAATTACATGCTGACATCTAGTGGCAGAAAATAGTACTAAATTCTGAATTGTTAATCCCAGAGGCTTATAATACGAATTCTTAGTGCATTAAATAAACACAAACAAAAATTTTTCAATAGCACAAGAACAAATACAAAATGATTTTATAAATATAATTAAATGGACGAATGACTCTAAATTAGCAATTAACAAAAACAAAACTAAATATATGATAATTAAATAAAAAAATAAGCATTGTACTACAAATAAAACATCATTAATTCAACTGCATTCACAAAAAACCTAAAGATATGGAAACCTATAACTCTGAAAATATAGAAATAATAAATAATTATAAATATTTGGATCTATATATAAACAACAAATATACATGGCATACTCATTATGTTCAAATACTAAAAAGACTAAATTACTTAGCATATTTATTTTACTATATCAAAGACATCTTTTCAGTAAAAACAAAAATTATAATATACAAAGCATATATTGACTCAATAATTAATTACGGAATTGAAAACTGGATCTATATAAGTAAAAATGAAATGAAAAATATTAACAGAATCTTTAAAAAAATAATAAATTTAATTTTTCCTAACTTTAATAAACTTCAAACTGAACAACAAAATCAAATATTAGTAAATAATAAAATATTATTTCCTCAGCAGAGAGTTATATATAATTTGATTATACAGAATTATTATAAAATATGTTACAATATGCAAAAAGACATACAACAAAAAGAAATAGATCATATACAAAACAAGTCTTTGATAATCCCAAAAATAACTTTGAACTAAGAAATAAAAACAGCCTTATTAATAATGTAGTTGGTCAATTTTAAATACAAATGAAAAAAATTGAAAAAATACCTACTTTAAAAAAAATTATACAGAGATATAATATTTGTAAAAATCGCATGGGTCAACTAATTTGAAGAAACCAAAAAAAAATTTATAATTCTGTACTTTTCATTCATTAGATACTAATATGATATCTATTTCTATCTACATTTGAAATCTTTTTAAAATATTACTGTTTTGTTTGTACACTTAATTGAATACGAAATATATAGTTCAAAGAACTATATTTGTAAAATAATACTACTATAACACCTACAACACATGCTTATAACCTAGTGGGACTTAATTGTAATATTTGTTGAGGATTAAAAAAAAAAAAAATTGTCACCTCGGGATGGAGCAAAGGCATCTTTGAAATTTTTAATAAATTATTCTATTACTGGACATTCCCTACTTTGTTTTTCTGTATATTTGATCGAATATATTAATCAACCATTTGCTCAATTTTTGTGGATAATCGTAAAAGCAGTATCATGCTTAATTAAATCCTTTAAGATTCATCGAAAATCCATTTTCATTCAGTGTACAAGCTGACTATTTTTTTCTTAGTTACTAGATATATTTTCTTATATATGCGGTTTTTATTCTTGCTTTCTTCAATGCAAATCTTAGAATAGTAACATTGGGGCCATGTACTATAGCTCAACCGACTGAAAAGTTGCGGAGAGAATTTTCCGCCACACACATGTTCAGACATGAACCTTAACTTCTTTTAGCAATTCTTTCTCAATCTTATTTAATTAGTTTTGAAATTCTTGTAAATATCATCTTCAGACACTTTTTACATCTTAAAATTGTCCGAAGATGAACTTGTTAAGTAGATTACTGAATTCAATACTTTGCTTCTAGGATGGCTGAGGTATGCCACGAAGTTGCTGCCAAATGAAGAGTCTAAAGAATACATTGCAAGCAATTCAAGAATTGGATTGCATACAGAGTGCAACAGACATTTCGTTTGAGAACAGCCATAAAATTAGCTTAAGACGAGTATTACATTTCGAAGAGTAGACATTGATATTCATCCATCCATAGTATTCTGTCCGGAGACAGGTCCATATCATATGGAATTCACAGGGAAATCCCAGATACACCTGGGGAAAGATACTAAAGACATTTACATTAGATTCCAAAATAATATAAAAGACTGAAAGGAAAAACATGGAATTTGAATTTATATATGGAGAGAGAGAGAGAGAATTTATGTATGGAGAATGCTTGTAAAGTGGCTGATATTATAACCATTGTCTAAAGCAAAGCATTATACCATTGTATGTAATCTGAAATTAAAATGTAACTAATCAGAATTTCAGCAGTTAATGAAGAGAAGTGTTACATTCGATTTAGATTTAAAAATAAAATAAATCATCAAATCCTAAAAAATTGTAAGTTAAAGAAATTTTAACATGATCTTATTAATCACAGATTGTTATTATGTTGAGGTGACATTTAGAGCATGAACTTGATTCTCTGGTGAGCATTTTCGTATTGAATATGTATAGTATTTGGTTACTGTGATGACTGAAAAATAAAAACTGCATTGATCAACTTTTAAATTGTGAAGTATTTAAACAAAGATGACGAGAAAATGGGACTCTGAAATGTAATGATTATTCTTTTCACTACATGTCTTTATTTGCAAGGTTTGATATCGTGTGCTGAAGAAAGCATTTTAGCAAATCAAGGTATTCGAAAGTATATTTTGTTTTTGAATTTTTGTATATTTGTCTTAGAATTTTCTGATAGTTATTATTATTATTAATAAAGTGCTTCTAGAATTTATAAAACTGATTATAATTTTTAAAATAACTATTCCCAAATAGGTAATTCCCAAATATTGATTGAAATTTTATTTCTTTAACTTATTATTTGAATATTATTGGTTTAATTAACAATTTACTACGAAATTTGTTACACTTCCATTTTATAATGCTGCCTATTTTGAGGAAAAGTACTGTATTGGTAATGCTTTCGCAATTTCTAAAACAGAAACTATAATGAAGATACTGATACTAAATTGAATTGTTGCAGTTCTTTTGGAAACTTTAAACATTCTTGTTGCTTTTTTCAAATGAATGATTTTTGAAGTATGGGTAATAAGAAACATTCTTTTCCTGGACATTTATCAGGAGTTTTAAAATTGGTATCCATGTTATAATTATAATAATGCTTTGTTGATTCCAGAAAATTCTTTTACCTTTTGCCTGCGGGCATATCATTATTCTCCTTGGAATTTTAGTTTTACAGTAGAGCTCCAAACAACTTATTAAAAGCAGCAAAACAAAAATCTCATTAGATTCTTGTGACGTTTTGATAGGCATTTCTTGATTATCTGCACTTCCTAAAAAACAAGCTGCAACTGACAGTAATTCAGGAATGCAGTAGTTGAAAACAGAAATAAGCTTTCGTAATAAATTTGAAAGTTTTAAGCAATTGTTATTCAACTAATCTTTCCTATCTAGGAAAAATGTTGGATATAGCAAATATTGATAGAGGAAGGTGACCATATTTCAGATGGTGCTTTAATTTCGGATAGCGTGATAAATCGCATACCGGTCAGCAGATTGCATTAGTGTCTACCATGAGCGGAAGCTCTGGCCACCATATGTAATCTGTCTTGTCGTCGTGAGCCTTTGATCTGCATGTACGCAACAATAAATAATTTAAAAATATTCCAAAAAGTGACTTTTTGAAGATGTGAACTTCGAACACAGCTGGAGCGCAAATGGTAAGTTCTAATAATTTGTTTTAAAGTGTATAATGAAGTTCGTAAAATATAGTTTAAGTGACAAGTCGCATCGTTGTACATGATTTTAAGGTTAGTTTCAAATGTTGATTCAAAAATATTTGTCATAACGTCCTAATTTCGGATAGTCAATGGTGCAACATGAAAATAGGTTTTGTTTTGATTGGAGTTTGTGTTTTTATTTGATTTGAAAAATCGGTTTAACGTTTTTTAAGGTCAAGAAACGTTGACTGTGAGAACGCAGCGAAAAAACACTGGGTCTCCGTACAAAGTGGCACTTGAATAATCCTTTTGATATTTTTATTTTTGTATTCCTTTCATTATTTTTAATGTATAATGTCGTTAATTTTATTAGAATGTCGTAAAGTCATTACTCAAATAAATAACTTACTGTATTTCCATTGTATGTTTCATTTAATTATATTATCATAATTATTACCCTGAAA
>JAFIDM010000006.1:1149684-1218988 GCA_023159025.1 Thereuonema tuberculata | reverse complement strand
TTCTTTTTCTCACGAAATCCTTCTTCCCATGTGTAGAAATTCCTGCATTGAATTTCTAATCCTAAAATTTCTAAACCTAAATTTTGCGGAGAGACAATTTAATTTTCTCATTTAGGATAATTAGTTTAGCCTCCGAAGTTCAGCATTTTTTCATGTTCTTGAAGCGCAGTCAACGCATTGTTGTCACGCGAATGCCTTGAGGCATTTATGAGCTTAATCAGGTGTTGGTTTAATTGTCGCATAAGCCACGTGAGAATAAATCATAAAAGATGTTTTTTTCTTTGAGTGCCTACAAGGACTTCAGTTGCATTTCTCACCGACATAAGACGTAAGAAAACTGTTCAAGTCCTCGCAAAAACAAAGCGAGGTGCCCGCATATTTTGTGAGTATCGTCAAGACGCAAGGCGAAGAAAACTGTGTCGATTATTTTGCCAGGATACGGGGGCAAAAAGGAAGCCGTGCCGAAGCAAAGGCAGCATCGATCGTAGACTTGCCGAAGGACGAAGCAAGATAGTAATAATGATCGAGGAATCGGATGGACCGGGGGAGGAAATACCTTCATCCCAGGAAAGCAGTTTCAGCGGGAATTTCACCGACGCAGTTATAGGCCTAATAATATGTGAGAAGCCTATCGGGAAAAGTTCGGATTTAGAAAACGATAATCGTCGGAAGTAAAATATAAGAAGTACCCAGGACAGAATTGAACTCGGTGTCACAGTATTATACGTGCAAAAAGGAGACTTTTCAAGGATACGAATATACAAGAGCGGATCGAAGGCATAGACATCATTGTTCAGGATACCCGTAGCTGTTCGACAGTAGAATATGATGAACTATTGTAAGTAGAATTTTTACTTGAATTGTTTCATATATTTAAACGGCAGAAATAGATACAAGATAGTATTCAGTGTCTCAAGACAGAGGGCCATATTGGATAGGAAGGATTTTGAGAAATATAATTCTTCGACTCCTAAATTAGTGACGAACATTGTTTTATGTGTTTCTTGGTTGTAATAGTGAAATTAAGTTTCCAGAACTTTTGTGATTGCACACATGTGAAGTCGTCGGAAAAAAGACGTGAATTATAATTCCAGTGAACAGTAACTTTAGCAAATTGTAATTTATATGCGTTTTATTAAATAATTTGCTGTCCGAAGTCATGTTGCTGATTGAAAGCAAGTAGCTGTAAAACGAAGCCAAGAACTTTGATTTAGTGACATTGATTTTAATATTCATGAATAAGAGAATCATATGTAGGCTTGAATTTAACAAGCTAGTTATATCTTTTATCATCGAATTAAATCTGTAAAAGATTTCTGTGCCTTTGGTGTTATTTGATAGAAGATAGTGAGCACTAATATTTACTCTGCTGATTTACACATATAAGTTAATATATATTATTACACCATGTCTTCATTCCATGTCGCCCCGCCAAATTTGGTGCTATTCCGATTGTTCGGTTGAGCTACAGATGTCGTTTAGTAGTAGCAGTTTAATTACTGTCATCTTGTATGTTGAAGAGTTATTGGTTGTTTGGTTTTCTATTAGTTACCTTAATATTTTTTGATCTCTTAAGACTCGATTTTCATAATGATTATTGATAAACCTACCGGGCAATTTGCAGTGCATTTCGTTAGAACTTTTTTCATTTAAGTTATTTTTTATTCACTATCTCTTTTCATTAAAAGCATTAGTTGATTTTTAGTTTTTTTATTGAAATGCATATTGTAAGTTATTATTGCAAGTTACAAGAAGATTTAGTATCATAATAATAAAATAGAAATACATGGAAGCAATCTGAAAGATAACTTTGAAATAGAAACAAGTCAAGGGGTGAGGCAAGGCTATTGTACTTCATCTACATTATTTAACATATATTTAGATAGGTAGCATGGTAGCAGAATGGAAAGATACAATAAATCCAGGCATATTAATTAACAAAAATACAATAATTAATACTTTATTGTTTATAGTTGATCAGATAATACTCCAGAAACGGAAGACAACAATCTATTTATCAATTACATACACTTTCTACTGAATATGGTTTCCAAAATTCATTATCAAAAACAAAAGTTATGACTTTTTTGGAAAAATCTGCAGTGAGAAGTAAAATCGTCGTTGACGATAAAAAATAAGATAAAATACCGCATTTTCAATATTTAGGCTGTGATTTTACTTTTAAAGTAGATCAAGATATTGATAAAAAATTGCAACGATTTCAAAGAATATGTGACACTATTAGACGAACTATGAAAGATAAGGCTAGAAAAGAAACACAGTTAAAATTAAATAAAATAATGGCAATTGCGACATTTTTCTATGGCTCAGAATGTTGGATACTAAAATCAAAAGACAGAAGCAGAATACAGGCAGCAGAAATGAAATTTCTTCGATCGGTAAAAGGAATAACACGATTAGATAAAATTAGAAATGACGAAATAGGAAAAGAATTAAACGTTGTAGCGGTACTTGACAAAATAGCAGAATATCAATTGAAATGGAGTCAACATGTTCATAGAATGAAAGATGAAAGATTGCCAAAAAGAAGTGGCAATTTATAAGCCAAAATGAAAGGGAAGTGTTGGAAAGACAAGAGCAAGAATGATAATAGAAATTTGATGCCGGAACAGGCCAAAGGCTCAATCCAGGAATGAAGAAGAAGAAGAAGCACAAGATGATAATGGAAGAATCATGACAAATAAACCAAATGAAAATACTTAAATATATAAAAATAAAAATATTTCATAAAAATAAACAATGCCTGATAGGTGTGGCTTGCCACCTTATCAGTACGCATATTTATATTATTGCAGTTGAATAGTAATTCATCACTATTCAACTGTGGTACAATGATATCGAAAAATAGTGAATCATATTCTCCTAAGACTAATTTGAATCTCTCTTGAGTTTGATAGTTGGCAGCAGTGATTTAAGATGTTCACATGAGAATTATTCAGTTGCAAAAGTAAAATCTTTCCTTAATTTTCTCGACATGCTCTTTCTGGGCATTGTTCTGTAGAAAAAGGTATATCATTTGTTTCAATTATCAAGATGGACTGAAGTCTCGTGCAATGCAAATTTTGAGCTGTCACGATATTTTCATATATTTACGATTGTTAGTCAAATATGTCGTTGTATTAGTTTTTGTCCATGTACCTTATAACATTTCAGAAGTTCGTGATTCAATTCTGCATAATTCTTTCACAGTTGCCGAAGATATCTGCCTTTATTGTCATTATTTTGTAGCATGGAAGGGAATTCTTTCTAAAGCCTATCATGTTTATCTTATGAATTACTTCGGAATACTGGCTATGATGATCTTTACGTGGAATTGGCATATGACCTTTCTTATGTAATGGTGAGGGTTTATGATACAAATATTACCCCTCCGTTAACTTTGAAAAATTTAAAGCAATGTTTTTCGAAGTCTGAATAGATCTTGTTGCATTTGGAAAGAACAAAAACATAACCATCACAAAATGTCTTCAGTTTTATTACAATAATGGCCTATCTAAATGAGAGCCTCGTAATTTTATTAGATCCGTTCTGTTTCATTGAAATGTAAGATTCATATCAGTTTACAATCAATTTTAATCTCTTGACAATGTGCTCAAATTGACTTATGAGCAATTGAAGAGCATCGAGAGAGGCTATATTGTAGGAATGTGAGAAACCTCCTGATCAGTCAGATGAATCGCTTGTCATCAGGGTTGTAGTAATGCTTCTGTGACAAAATGCTGGAATGAAAGATAGTGTGAGAACACTTATTCATTTCCCTAAATTCCCAAATCCGCAAATTCCTAAACAACAACGTAAAATTCTATTGCAGATATGTCGATGACATTTTTATCATATCACAACCTTATGTCACTAAAATATTGGATACTTTCAACGGGATTGACTCAGATATCTGTTTTTTCTCTAAAATCCCAACATATAATAAATAGAACCCTTATAGAATAGGAAAGCCCTTATAAAAAGATATAGGAAAGAATCCCCTACATTCAACTATGTGCCACCATTTAAATGAAGTTTTCTCAACACTGATATACATCTATAATACAAAGTCAAAGATAAAATTAATTTTAACCATGTAGGAACCAAAACACAAAAACAAATCTCTTAGACACCAAACGCACTGTTTAACTAATCCCTTGTACCGATCAAACCTCTTCCCATATGGTAGAGCAAACAATTCTTGAAAAAGCGTCAGTATACTCATCAATAGGCATGGAACAATTTCAATAGGGACTTATCCCTTGTTTCTGCCCATGCAATAGAAATGACTAAATTTTCATGATACTGCATGCGTAAATTGGAATTAAAGATTATATTGCAAATCATTTCATTTTTTCTCTCAATTTTAGAAAATAGTGCATCTTCATGACCACCAACATTGTATTAACATCATAGAATATTTTTGGAAACAAACACAAGACTTTCATAATCGTGAAGTTCAATTACCAGACACCAGATGGCAGAACAACTCGAAAACGTCCGATTGGCTGACTCCTGAACTTATCTAAATTCTTCAGTGAATGTAAGACACTTTCCTTATCACTTGTAACTTAGCTGACGAAGTCCTGAGCAATCCACTGCCGGACGAAACTGTCCTGTTTTGTAATATATAGTTTATATATTTTATAAAGCTTTAATATGCTATTCCTTTTGTAAAGTATGTGTGCCGTTTTTATTATTCATTAGTCAAATTACTGTAGTAAATGTAAAAGAAAATGGGATTCGTTATTTTAAGATTGAAGGTTTTGATCGTGCTTACAATTTAAGAAAACATTGCAAGGGAGATGGTATTGTGTAAGTGTTTGAATTTCGGCGCTCAGGGCGAAGTGAAAGGAAAGAGCTAAGGAATACGATTGCATTGAATTTAAGAATTTATTTGCTTGTAAATAGATCTATAATAACCGTAACTTTAAACTGCTGATAAAATTTCAGTTCCTATACGAAAATATCCGGTGTCTTCATTTTTGTCAATTTTAGATTTTCTAAAATTCAAACATAATATGCAATTAATTACTTATAATGATTATAAGACACATCCTCTTCCTTTCAACGCTATATTTCGCAGTTTATTATTTTTAACTGCTTCATCAGGCATAATATACATGGAAAAAAACTCATCGTAAAATATAATAAAGAATTTGGTAATAATATCCGAAAACTGGGAATATATATAACTTATATATTGTTAACAACATTGTTTATCATAATTGTAAAACTTTTTAAGACTTCCATATTATTACAAAAGATTTTGCTTAATCGGATTGTATAGATGATATATAAAAATGTTTATGACAAGGAAACCAGGTTTATCTTGGAGGCATGTTTGGAGGCACTTTTAAATGTTTTAACAAACTGAAAGGAGTAGAAATTAGCCAAGCACTATTAGATAAATTTAAAGTCAATTGTGAAAATTTGGAAGAATTTCAATAATTTCAATAATGGAAATTAGTTTGTAAGCAAAATGTATTGTAATTATATGGAAGTTTTAAAGTTTTACAATTATTATAAACAATTTTGTTAACAATATATAAGTTGTATATATTCCCAAGAGTTTTCTGATATTATTACCAAATTCTTTATGTTATTTTAGGATGAGTTTTTTTTCCATGTATATTATGCCTGATGAAGCAGTTAAAAATAATAAACTGCGAAATATAGCGTTGAAAGGAAGAGGATGTGTCTTATATCATTATTAGTAATTTATTATAGATTTTAATATTGGTGAAAGCACTGGAACACTGGAACTGATGAACTCCAAAAATATCACTGATCAATCCTGGTATCACTATCATTTATCCATAGTTTGATGATATTCTTCTATTAATATTCAGAACTATTCTGGATATTTATTTTCACTGTATTTCAATTTGATAAAGCTTATTTTTTTCCTTGGCCAAATCATACGCAAGCATCGCTCGATGATTAACACAACAATCAACGCGATTTAATCATTTTTCCGCGTTCACTCTTGCTGGAGAAGAATGAAACACCTATCCCTTCCCACGTGCATATCGTAATCTTTCATTAACAACTGTCAAAAATAAATTTCAAGCAAAATGGCTTAAACTAAATAATAAATATTACTTTGCCTGCATTTTTAATCATTATTTTTCTAACAAATTGCGATTTTTTATTAAAAATTATATTGTATTGATCAATTGTTTATCACCTCTATAACATGAAAATTGACTTTGTATTTATTATTTAAAGAACAAAAAGACACTTATTATATATGTTGTGTACAAACTAACATTAATGAATAAGACTTTATTAATGAATAAGACTATTTATTGAAGACATAAATACAAATATAACTTTTACCCAAAGCTTATACAATGGAAAATTATATGTCAAGGTGACAAAAACATGGATATTCTACTGACAATTACAATTAACTGTTAAAATTGTTTAGAAATTTTTTATTTCAAAGGTTATACAAAAACGCTTATAAAACAATTAGAAATATAAGAACTAATAAATCGCATTCTCAAAGATATATAGATCATTGCTTTTTTAATTTTAAAAATGCTGTTTTAGGAAAAATGTTATTTAATAGGAGATTTCTGACCATTTTGGCATCTTACTGGAGTGTAAAACTAAGTTTGATTCAAAAGGTTCATAAAAAGAAAAATGTTAATTTACTGGGTGGACATAATTTAACAGGAGGTGTTTGGAGTGTGATAATCAAAAACCCGTTGGGCCCAAAAAGCCAAATTTAGTGTATATACTATTCAGATCATGGGATTACGATTTCGCAGAAAAAAGATTCTTAGTTCCGAAAGTCGAATGAGAAACTGGCACTGTACACTGAGAACCACCCAGTGACAAACAACAGACTTCATCAGGTACGAGGATATAAGTCTCAACATGAGTGGGATCGGTCAGTTCGACCTGCTTGACGGTGCTGTGAACGTTACTAAACGCAATACTTTACGTGATCGTTGGTTGCTCGTAAAGTTTTATTCTCAAAATAACAGTTATGTGTCCATTGCACTACGGTTATTGTATTATTAAATAGTAACAGCTTGAATATAATATATACAGAGTATTTATCTCGAATAATTCAAAATGACGCATCGTAATGCAACAAAACTTCTTATGATAAAACAACACATCAAAATACATAAGCGTTCAAACTGGATATGCACTAGCATATATAATCATAAAAACATGGCCCTGTAGTTTAGCAACAGCAATTAGAAGCCTTTGCTTAACTTCTATATACAAAAATAACCCTTGGCTATCTCAATAATATTTACAATACTGAATTCTATTAAACATTCTTGAAATATTATATTTCAGTAAACCAAATTGCAATTCTAAACTCCATTAATTGATAATTCTTATCAATTCTCAACTGATTATCTATTAATAAAAACGTGAATAATCATTGAATAATAAATCACAAAATTGATAACCTATAACTTATAATATATATCAACCTTGGCAACTCGTCAACATTAATCTGTACAACTTCACATTTATCTGTAATAGATCTTAAAACAGTTTACATGAATTAGTGAATGATAGAAACAGTTCTAGTATCTTCACTAGCCACTATCCAACACACGAATCACAATAACATGTTTATTTAAATTATCAAATAATTTGTAACTATTCGTCAGTTCCTTTATATCATCTTTGGCGATTCTCACGCTGTTTATCCTTGACTTTGAACATCAACGAATAATAAGAGTCTGTCTTACTTGGATACTGTAGAATGCATCTAACTCTACTTTTGATGATTGGAACACGTTTACAACTATCATGATATTAAGCCTCGTCTTCTCGACTATGTAACCCGGAGCATTCATACGTGTATACCTCTCTGGTATGGATATTCCCTGGCCGATATGAAAGATCCTTGTTTTCACTTGCCTACACGATCCGCGATCCAGCAAATAGGAAAGGCGAAAGCTCTATACCACAATGTCTCAAACCTAGCTCCAACATTAGGCTTACAGTGGCCTTTTTCACAAACGCCTATGGCTAACGACGGTCATTCAAAGAGATGGTATCTCTTCCATCTCTTCCAAAAAACAACGAACGCAAACAGGTTAGCATCTCACAATTTTCTCTTCATTATGCGTAACCTAGCAACATAAAACTTTTGTATATCACCGACACCTATCGTTTAATGTTTGCAACAAACACAGCATCGTAATACTTTATACGGCCATCCTTATATCTAACTAACGTAAAATATGAATAAATCTTTCTACATGAAAACAGATCAGGGGGAAAAAATAAAATAAATAACTAATAAACTTGCAGAAATTCTCTACAGTTATTCCGAACAACGAAGGGCCCATGGAAGGATCCCATGAATATTACCAATTTGCCAAACATGATCTCACGTTTTGAAAATACCGGATCTTTACAAGTGCAACCAGGACGTGAATGCGAACATGCATCAAATAATGAAGTGAAAACTGTTCCAACGTCCATAGTGTAAGCGAATGCTGCAAACGGATCTAGCAATGCTCGGGCAGTATCAAGGCAACTGGATGTGCCTTATTCAACTGTATGGAATGCTTGCGAAAAGTGCTGAAGTTTTACCCTTAAAGGGTTAGCCAAGTCCACCAACTTTTTCAAGGGATGAGAAAATCCGTCTGCATTTCTCTCAACTATTGGTAGGTCGGATGGAAGTGGACGATGCCTGGCCTTGGAACATTCTATGGAGTGATGAGAAGCATTTTTATTCGAGCATTTATCATTTATTTATCATTATAAATGGGATCTTATAAATGCTGTTATAAATGATGACTATTTCGTAAATAACTTGAAAAAATTAATAACATTTTGTTAGAAAATTCGAATGATCCAATAGAATTGTAAAAAAAAACTAAATAAATAATTTTAAATTCTAGATTGTTAAAAAAAAATCATTATCAAATATATACTACATATCATGTTAATGTCGTAATAGACAAAAACAATAAACGTAATTATTAATAACAATCGTGGATGAGTGAAGAAATTTAAAGCACATAAAGATTAAACAAGAACAACATAATAGATATAAACAATAAAACTAATAAGTGAATCTAAATTTTGTCTAAAGCATAACTTTAAAGGTGACCCATAATAATAAAAAAAATAAAAATAATAATAAAAAAAGAAGTACATTAAAGTAAGAAAAAATAAAAAAAAATTAGGAATATATATATATATATTCGCCCATAATTTAGTACCCTGGGTGAAATGAAGACTTGCTGGAAGTCTGGGAAGGTAAATTAAGGGGCAAAATCAGTGGTTACTTGTGGTTGTTGACCTGAAAAATCAAATGAAACATGTCACAGAACTGTATCTCCCTTTGTTTGTAAGCGCATCCCTCGTGGAACCCAGGATTTTTTTTAGAAAAATGACAACAACAAAATTTCACCACCACTGAAATGAATATATTGTTTTCTTCCAAATTCAAAAATGATGTGATCAAAATTATACATTTAAAAAAAAATTAAAAACTTAAAATTAAAAAAACAATACGTCTTATGATATTGACTATGGCTTATGGTGGGTCTATATAAAATGTATTGAAATTTGAAAAACTAAGAACTATTTCCTTGGTTAATCTTTCTATTATTTGAATTTATAACATATTCCCAAATTGTTGGAAAATTGCCAAATCTTCCAGCTGCATAAATATGGAAGTTTTACAGCTTTTGATAACTATAGTCCAATTTCTTTATTATCAAATGTTTATTGAAAAAAAAAATTATTGATAAATATTTCCCTGATTCCATTTATAAATTTGTAATAAAAAATAATATAAATAGTCAAAATCTAAATGTTATCAAAAGAAAAAAATTCTTCATTACTTTTAAGTAATCTGACACAATTTAAATAAAAGCTTAAATAATAGTAGAATAAATTGTTTTTTATTTACAGATTTCAAGAAAGTCTTTGATAATATTCATCAAAAAATATTATTAAATAAATTAAAAAACATCGGTATAATGGAAAATGTTAAAACACTTATCGAAAATTATCTAAATTTTAAAAAAAAATAATAAAAATTGATAACACAAATATTTTAGTTTAAACGGGGTTTGACAAGGATCAAATTTAGGATCCTTTTATTTATATCTTACACAAATTCTATCTTTGATAATATCAAATTTTCAAAATCATATGCCTATATTGACAACGTTTTTCTCTTAAATGATGATGATAACTTACTTGAAGCCCAGAATTATTTACAGACAGAGTTCGACTCTATTCTTTCGTGGTGTACTGCAAACAAATTAACAATAAATCACTCAAAAATTAAATTGATGATTATCAAAACAAGATATAAATCCCTATGTTCGAATGTTGAAAGAAAATTGTATAATATAAATTGTGATGGCGTTGGAAATCTTCAAATCATGTGTAATTGTAAAAACATTGAAAGAATTCAAGTTCAGAATACTTAGGTATTTATCTCGATGTAAATTTAAGTTGGAATACTTAGTATATAACTATTATCAAAAACCTAAACTCTAAATTATATATGTTTAATCATATTAAGTATATTTTTCCACAAAAATAAAAAATAATGATTTTAAAGAAATAAAGCTTAACAGGTGCAGATGAAGATGTTAACGAAAGAGGAATTACCCATCTTCCACAAAATGAAGACAAAGCAAAACAAATTTATGCCAAGAGGTTATCTACGAAGTGGCGTATGTACGGCCGTTTCATCGTTATTATGAATCTTCAGCCTTACTTACCACTTCGATGACGAACTTCGAAGGCATGAAGAATATGTGGAACCCATACTCGCTCCCGAGTGTGGGTTAAGACTCAAACAAACAAGAATTTTTTTTTCGAAGAAGCCAATCCAATTGCAGATTTTATAATATCTCAAACTGTAATACCGGTACTTTGAGTATTATCTTTTTTCTAATACATAAACTATCATTTGTATATTTTTTTTTAAATTTCAATTGAAAGATAACGAAATAAATAAGTTTTTAAAAATTCGAAGCATTTTAAGCATAGATTTCCTTTAATAGATTTAATTTTTGACTTATCCAAGAGATTTTACAGATTTGATGGTTTTTAGTATAGTCAACACAGTTCTAATAAAACATTTTACGTGTGATGCTAAAACTGTAGTGATAATAAAGGTTATACATATGGTAAAACACATTAAAATATTTAAAAAGGCTAAAATTACAACATGTTTGTTTTCCGTATGTGGATGTCTTCGGGCAATACAATTAAAATTTAAATACAGTACATTGCATTTTTTATATACAAAGTAGGCGAAGAAACGACACATTTAAAGTACATTAGAGAATGTTGATTGGCGGAAAATGAAGACAAATCTATCCGATAAAGGAGGGATACAGCATATAGTAATAGGCGCACATCTAGACTGTTCCATCGTGAACTGAGGGTCTGGTTTCTGGACTCGACCTACTTCTAAGGATAAGAGGACATATTGGGAGTTTCAAGTTCCTCTTATCCATCACTTACGTGTGTCTGATATATCGTCTGGACCCTTTTAAAATGATGTATGAACGAGTAGAATATTATCGTGTAATGAAAGAAATACTTTTAAATTTTGGCAACATAAAAGCAATGAATAAAAAAAGCAGTTTTTATATTATTGAATGCAACACTTCAAAGATCTACCAACATTTAATGAAAACATTTGAAAAATGATTTCAAAATGAAATTGTAAAATTAAGGATTTTTTTCTGGAAATCCTATTAATATTATAATACTCTGTTATCAGAGACAAGAAAATTAATTTTCTTGTCTCTTGTACCACCAGAAGAAGTCCTTTACTTAGAAGGACGAAATATTGTGGAATAAAAGAGTATCCAGAAGTAATTATTTTACAAGATATATGAAAGATGCATATACAGTATAAGGATAGTTTTTTTTTTTTTTTTTTTTAATTTTACTGATTTTCTTTTCATCCAACTTTAGATTTCTATTGAATTTGAGAATATTTCAAACTATCAGGGATTTTTTTTTTTTTATCAAATACCAAATTAATTCTAAACCTTCAATTAAAGATGGGATGCAAATACCTATGTAGAGACCTAAGTTCCCACAAATATGAGCGAAAAGAGAACTGATATTTACTTTAAAGTATTCACTAACAACAAAAATTATATTGCTTTTAAACAAAATCATGTAAAAATCTAGTGTACTCATTACATCACCAGGCATTACAAAATTTGCAATATCGATCGTATATCGATATTCCTCAGATCTCAACGGACAGTTGCAGCTATTATTATTAATAAAGTGACCAAGTACTGCTTTCGATTGTTGAAGTGAGTTGTTAAATGATTCAGGAGTTAAACACCAGTCTTTGGTTGAATTCTTCATAAATGGCAATCTAGAGATAAAATGAAATATATATTATTTGAGGTAGAAATTGGATTCATGAAAAAAATTAAAATTACTAGTTTGATAGTCTCACTATTTCAATAAAAAACAAAGAAACAACTTTAGAAAAGAGATTGATTTGCTTCATTTAAAGCTTTTAGAAAATCTATTGGACAGTATAAATTGAATAGATACTTATATGTATTATTTCTTTTTTTTGATTTTTTTTCTGATTCATCAAAATAACATTAAATTTAAGTAACAGTAATAATTCAGAAAGGAAATTAAATCCATTAAAAAAGAAACACTTTTAAAAAGCTTCAGTCAAACCAAAAAAAAAAAAAAATCATTGTCGTTGTTATTATTACCGCTTGGCTGTGGGTTAGAGGTGGTGGATTCAATGGAGGATGGAGGGTGGGGATTTTTCCAGTCGTGAAACGGGTTCCAGGGTCTACCCAGCCTTCTGTAAAATGGTTACCGGGTTTCATTCCCGGAGGAACAGGCGGCTGAGCGTTTCAGTCTCGGGTCACTGAAACTTTGGAGCCTTGCCTTCAGCGTCACAATGGACAACAGTGGGCTTAGTGGCATGTCTAACCTAACTAACCAATGTTTTTTGTTTTATTTTTTTAGTTTTGATGGACATCCCATGCCGATGTGTCTGAATTTTAGCGCAAATCAAGGTTTGCTGATATTTGTATTTTTAACTGAAAGTATTTTTCAATGTGGAATTTATTCAAAATATCGCTTTCCTGAATACCTTAATACTTGAATACAGTAGAACCCCTCTAATCCGTCACCTTTGGGACTGGGGATAAGTCGGAACGCAAAAAAGGTCGGATTATCAGAAAATACAGATTTACATTAAAATATACGGATTTACTGCGTTGTCAAGCACTTCAAGTTTAGGCTTATTCAATGTTTTGTGATTCTTAAGAGAGTTTTCACCATCTACCGTTACTGTATATGCAAGCAAACAACACAATGGCGCGACGGGTGGTGAGTCACCGACGAGTCGGGGACAAGTTCGGCCGGCTCGAGCACGGTCGGATCAACCGGAGTGGCGTACCAGCAGAGGGCGAACGAGAGGGGTTCCACTGTAATTCTAAAAACATTGTTTCTAAAAAACTAAAAATTAATCAATAGTCTAATTTCATGCTCAAATGTAAAATTCTTTTCAGCCAAGAATTAATAGTTTTTAAACTTCATTCTTGGATCGTGATTGGGGGCTTAACGGATTTGAATTTGAAAATATAATACATAATAGTCTTCAAAGACTGTGTTCGCTTCACTATTTTCTTTAAAATATAAATTAAAATTAACCTTCAAAATTAAAATTAGAACTATCAATGTTTTGAACCTATAAATCTGTAATAGAACATAAAAAAGTGTAATCTAATAAGAGATGTTTAATATTGGACAAGGCATTTTTATTGTCCGGTTGGTGATTTCTCTCCATTTATAAATGATTACGGACGTTAAACTTGCTTTCTATTGAATTTAACATTGCTGCATTGTTCTGAAATTCTACTTCGATTGTTGTTATTATTTGTGATTCTTCAATGAACACCAATAGATGGTCATTATTGATGGAGAGTTTCGACACAAGAATCTATTAGTAAAGCCATCTAATTTATGATTTGAAACTGATATTTAACTAGAAAAGCGTTGCTGAAGTTTCTAGACAACTGGCAGTGCTGATAACGGTGTTCTCGCAAAATAAAATGAGTTGCACATTTCCTTGGGGTTAACTGATTCCTTCAACTATGTTACAATAATGGTTGATGTGTCAAACCATCCGATTTTATTTTAATTGTTCGGATGAATTGGAGAGAATGGGGTTATTTTCTATTGGCAATTCCGCATAGACCAATATTCTGAAGATCCCTTATTAAAGAAAGTAAAAATGAAATATACTGTAAATGAAAATTGTAAGTATTAACGTGTGCTGATAAAATTACATATTTTGTACGCCGACGCACAATTATAAGAAAAACAAAAATATGTTACAATAAAATAAAACAACTAGTTTCGATACGTGTAGCATCTTTTTTTCAAGTTTGAAGAAATTAAATGGGTTCATGGTTATATAGTCATTTTGCGTGAGAAGGGAATTGTGGGCGTAACCATGTAGTGTCGAGTGCGAGCTGACATTCCTTTCACTTGCCCGGAGCTTCGGGAAAAGCAAAAACAACAAATAATAAAAGGATGGAGGAAGAGCGCTTAATACTTTCTTCCTTCCTCCCCTCTCTTCGCCCTCCCCCCTTCTTAATTCTCCCTGCTCTCCTCTCCTGGATCCAATTCGTATTTCTAATTAACTCATTAGTTCATCGTAGCTATTACAAACTATACCAGAACCGGACAGACGTTCCTGGTGATTCTAATGATTTTGGCGATTCTTTCATTTTTAACATTTTTCTGATTTCTAATTTCAATCTTTTCTTCACATCGTATAATCTTTCTCTGTATTTCACAAGTTTTCTTATATTATCTTTAACTTGCTTATTTTAGTTCTTTTAATTCTTAATGATCTAATTTTACCATTTACAAATTCTCGCTGAATTTTAATCTCTTCTTGAAGATTCTGAAAATTTTAAAAAATTCACTTGTTAACATTAAATCAAACCTTTTCAAAACTTCGTCTAATTCTAAATCTGGATTTAGCATGATACAGGATTCTATTATTCATTCTACAGTTTCTGCTTGTGCAGGTTCGATTGCTGGAATTTCAACATCTCTAATCCTTTTTTATTTCGCCAACGCACGGTCTCCTAGTTTTTAAACTATTGGCCTCAACAAGGGGCAAGAAATGTGAGCATTTAGCCGACGACACATTGCCCAGGGTATACCATAGGAGGCAGCTCACGCTATACCCGCAGAAACGGACGAAACACAGAAGGAGAAAGTAAAATCCATGCCGATGCCGGGATTCGAATCCAGGTTCCGACACATCGGCCTCACGGCAGACCGACGTCTAGACCGCTTGGCAATGCCGGAATGGCACATCTGCTATTCCTTCCATTATAGCTTTTTGCAAATTAAATATTTTCTCTTTTTTTAGCATTATCAGATTCCTTTATATCTCTTCTTAGATTGGCTATTTCTGAAAAAACTGACTTGAAATTCAGCAATATTTTCTTTTTTAATTGATTTCTCAGGAACTTTCGATTCTTTATAATCTTTTCTGCCCTTTCTCCCTTCAGATATTTCTATTAAAGCTTTTTGTCGCTCTTCTGGTTTCTTTATTAATATTTTCGCGTTGTTCTTTTACTTTCTCATCTAGCTTCTTGTTGTTCTTCATCTAAGCATTTTATATTTCTTTTGAATTCTCAAGATCTTTTAATTTTTCTCGATTTTTTTATAATCTCCTCTTATTTTAGATATTTCATCGAAAGCTTTTATACATTTATTTTATCATAACTTTTTTTTAATTTCTTAGTAGTTGTTTAAGAAGTGTAACGGCCCGAGGTTATTACATCTTTTTCACCTTTCCTATCCCTTTCATTTTCTTCATTTTCATATATAGATATATATAATGAATTTTAGAAGTATTTCTCTAATTTCTTTTACCCCGAACATCGTCCTAACGCTTCTTTGTCTTCTCGAAACAGATGTTATCCCAAATGTTTTATAGCGCTCGCCCAGCTCACTCCTCCATCTGACATCCATCTTGCCTCTCCTTTGTATCCTGTTTTATTACCTTTCCTTTGTATCATTCCATCTCCCAGCCTGTAAGCAGATGTCTTCCCAGGCAGGGTTGCATCTTCTGCGATTAGATGACGTCACTACACGGGACAGCTGTATTTTAAGCATACACTCATTAACAAAAAAAACGACAAACCTAGAAGGAGTTGTCCGATGGAGACAAAAATTGGTGGAGCGGAAGATTAGGTACAGAATAGAAAATGATTGAAATTTCTGACAAATTGAATGATTTATTTCAGAGTTACAGAGTTACAAAGTAACGAACTCAATAAGGTGTTGCCACACGACGTGGCATAGAGTGCTAAAGCTCCCTGATGGTCTCCAGCGCTATTTTTTGCGAAATTTGCTCCAATTGTCGGGCTAGGTCATCCACATTCCCTGGTGGATGCAGTTGCCTTCCCATCATATCCCAGACATGCTCGATTGGAGAGAGATCTGGGGATCTGGCTGGCCAAGGAAGTGTTTCACAAGCTGCAAGACAGGTAATAGCAACACGTGCCGTATGTGGTCTGGCATTATCTTGCTGAAAAATAAGGCCAGGGTACTGCAAAAGGAAGGTTAGCAAAACAGGTCTCAGAATGTCGTCGACGTACCGCTGTGCTGTAAGTGTGCCGCTAATGACGACCAATGGGGTCCGGCAATCAAGGGAAATGGCATCTCAGACCATAACTCCTGGTTGAGGGCCTGTGTGGCGTGCAATAGTGAAAACAGGATCGGCAAGCTGCCCTGGGCGTCTCCAGACACGTCTGCGACGATCGTAGGGACACAGTTGGAAGCGGGATTCGTTGCTAAACACTATACGACCCCAGTCAGCATCATTCCAACCGGATCGAGCCAAGCACCACTGTAATCTGGCTCGACGGTGTGCAGACGTGAGTGGCAGGTGGCGTAGCGGTCGGTACGAGCATAGATGTTGCTCTCTCAGCCGTCTTGTGGTGGACATTGGTGAGTGGGTCTGATGGTTGATAACGAGGATTCAGGCACTGTGACAGCTGATCTGACAATCACTCTATCCTCCCGCTCTGCTGTGGCCCTAGGTCGACCGCTACCTTCATTACGCTGAAATTGGCCATTGTCCACCCATTCCTGCTAGCATCTTCTAATCGCCGCATCACCTCGACCCATATGACGAGCGATTCTCCGATTTCCCAAACCTGCCTCCTTCAATCCAATGATTCGACCTCTTTAAAACTCTGACAGTTGCACGTAATGAGCTCGAATCCTGCGGCGAGGCATGTTTTCAGTTGTTGAAAGGTATCCTAACTCGCAATGCAACAGAACGTTTGACCATCAGATTAAGAATCGCTAATTATATACATCTGCTGAGTGCGCAGTTCCGATGTGCTGTAGCTCTCGCTGTTGATTCATTGGACACCAAAGTTTAATCATTTGCATGGGCGGTCCCAATGTCATTGCATACGAAATTTCATTACTATCGGGCAACTCCTTCTAGATATGTCTTTTTTTTGGTAATGAATGTAATTATGAAACGAGCAGTGCTCAACAAAGGTTTTGAGAAGGCCGGCTGTCAGTGATTTCAACCGCCTTCTGGAGGCCCCTCTACCTAGCTATAACAGCTTGGACCATTGAAAGCAAGTTTATCGTTCGAAATTATTCATAAATGTAGAGAGAAAATCGCCAACCGGACAATAAATATGCCTTCGCACATTGAGCCAATATCAAAGGGAATTCCGTACAGCTGTTTCATCCTTATTAGGAATCATCAGCAGAATATACCCTTGACGTTTGGCTCAGTTGCGCGAAAGCTTTACCTAAAAGCATTCTCGATCCCGGGAATAGGCTGCTTAGATAAAAAACAATAAAATAAAAAATGATCCTGAAAGATCCAAAGTGTTAACCTCATGTTCTCTCACTGAAAGGCACTATGGAAGTCACTGAGCCAAACGTCAAGAGTATATTTTGCTGATGATTGCTAATAAGGATGAAACCGAATTCCCGTTGACGTTGGCTCGATGTGCGAAGGCATATTTATTGTCTGGGTGGCGATTTTCTCTCTAAAGCTTGGACCATCCCATTAAAGGAACTGACTGAGGTCTACTGGGAATGCAAGACTCAGCTGTAGGTTGCTATTCCGGAGAAATTATTGCATCAATTTTGAGCATTCTTCGAACTGTACAGCTGTTTCATCCACATTAGGAATCATCAGCAGAATATACCCTTGATGTTTGGTTCAATGTCCGAACGCATATTTATTGTCCGGTTGGCGAATTTCTCTCTCCTTTTATAAATAATTACGGACGTTAAACTTGCTTTCAATTGAACTTATAAAGTTGCCTTTTTGTAATTAATTTCCTTAGTGCCTTTCAGTCAAAGGACAAGGGGTTAACACATTGGATCTTTCAGGATCATTTTTTATTTTATTGTTTTTTATGTCGGCGACCCCTACCCGGGATCAAGAATGCTTTTAGGCAAAGCTTTCGCGCAACTGAGCCAAACATCAAAGGTATATTCTGCTTATGATTCCAAATAAGGATGAAACAGCTGTACAGAATTACCGTTGATGTTGGCTCAATGTGCGAAAGCATATTTATTGTCCGGTTGGCGAATTTCTCTCTCCATTTAGTCTTTATAATCATCGTAACAAATTTCATTCTTTACAATAGTTTTCTTAACTCCTTTCGATTTTTTAGTAACATTATCACCAACTTTCACGCTATACATTGTCGATCTTAATCCAATGAATTCTTCCATTACTTCTTCCATTATTTTCATCTTTCATCTTACAGAGTACTTTTTTATTTACTCTCGGAATATTATATTCATTGTTTTTGTGATAATCCGAAGTGTCGAAGTGAGCAATCATTTTTTTTTAAGTAAAAATCTTTCGTTTTTATTTCATAAACCGGGTGATCAAGAAATAATAGGAGATGTTCGGAGCCCTGTAGCGTGTTATATACTGGACGAAATAGAAAAAAAAATGGCCACCATACACATTAAAGTATGCGATTTCGATTTGTCAAGACAAAAAAATTAGTAACAAACAACGCCGATAGGAAAAATTCCGGTGCTGCGGTCGAAAAATGCAGCTTGAAATTTGTATATACGGGTTCTTTGTGACACAATATCGAGCATAAAAGGAGGGTTGTGGAAAATCTAGTCATTCTGCAAGGAGTCGCCCGTCGATGGCGTTGTCACTACGTGATCGTGCCTTATTAGTCAAGCTGTTTTATCAGCGGAATGAAAATGCAAATGCTGCTCTTCGTGAATACCGGCGGTTAAAACAGTTACGTAGAGGATCGATGATCATAACTAACTTACGAAGAATGGATGAAAGATTTGAAAGAACAGGAACTCTTGATGTGCAACCAGGCCGAGGACATAAACGTATCAAGCAGGAACAAGTTGAAGAAGTTGCAACTGCCGTTCAGGATCACGCGATAGCTAATAAGCAGGGTACCAGCACTGCACGTTGAATATCACGACAAACAGATATCCCGTTGTCGACGGTGAAGAAGATATTGCGTAAGATCCTGAAATTTTATCCGTATAAGATAACAACCATTCAAGAATTGTTCCCAGGTGACAGAAATACCCGATTAGAGTTTGCTTTGAGATTTTTGGCTCGATTGGAAGTAGATGACGAGAGGCCGCGGCGGATATTATGGAGCGATGAAGCTCGCTTCCATGTGCACGGTGATATCAGCACACAACTGCCGTATTTGGGCTGATACAAATCCACATGTTGGTCAAGAGATCCCCTTACATTCACCGAAAGTTCCCAGATTGGTGTGGGTTCACTGATTCTTTTATCATCGGACCGTATTTTTATGAAATAGTTGGTAGAAATGGACTAGTGACTTGCTCTGTCAATTCCAACAGGTATGCCGATATGCTCGAGAACTTTGTGATATCTCAACTGCAGCAAAGAAATTGTATCGTTTCTATCATTTTCATGCAAGATGGTGCGCCAACACACATCGGACATCGGTTGAAGGATGTCTGCATCAACATTTCACAGACACTGGAGTAATTAGTCGCGCATTTCCCATGAATTGGCCTCCGAGGTCCCCTGATCTGACTCCTTGGGATTTCTGGTTGTGGGGCTACCTAAAAAACATTGTGTATCAAGGACATGTTCCTGACATTCCACCTTAAAAGATCAAATAACGTTACATGTAAGACGAATAAATGCTGATATGCTGCGAGCCACCGTTGAAAACTTCGTGTACCGCATGCAATTAGTGGAACATCAGGCTGGTGGTCACCTTGAGCCAAATTTGTAGGTTGCTATAATAAACGTTTTTTATTGGTATTTGATGTGTTGTTATGTACTGTTTCCATTGGCAGTTATACATTTTTTTTTCTCCCTCTTGCAGCGCCAGAATTTCCATATCGGCGTTGTTTGGTATAAATTTTTTTTTCTTGACAAATCGAAACCGCATACTGTAGTGTGCATGGTGGCCAAATTTGTTCTATTTAGTCCAATACATAACCTGCTACAGGGTTACGAACACCTCCTGTTATTTCTTGATTACCCAGTATATATGTATAAGAATGTGTATCTTGGTAAAGTAATTTAATATCATTTCCATATTTCGGTTTCATAACATTATAATGAAAATCAAATATTAAATATTTACATAACTTAGGTATAGTCATTCCCGAATAAATAGGTTTGTTAAATAATATTTTAGTTTTATATATGTGAATGGCATATAAATTTTCTGAAAATTTAGTTCGATCTTTAAAATTCGTAAAAGAAACTAAATTTTATATGCATACTAGATTATTACTGAACAGAAAAATAGAAAGCCACATAAGTTAACAAAAGCTTCACTAAGCTAATTTTGGTTTTATAACGGGAATTGGAGACGGTGCCGCTTGAGTTGCAACACTCTCGTCAGTCCGATCCCGCTCAGAATACCCAGCTAAGTACAGAAGAACAATATACAAAAAGGACAAACGAACAAGACAGTGACTCCTCAATTCAAAAACATCAAAAAGTAAATCAAGAATAAAAGGGAATAAAAATAAAGCCACACTAAAATTACTCTTAGCTTAGTAAGGATTTATTGAAAAAAAAGTCCGTTTTGTAAATTGCCCTTCTTCACTGAGCTGGGTATACTGGCGGGATCGAACTATGAGAGTGTTGGAACTCGAAACGGTACCGTCTCCGATTCCCAGTACAAAAACCAAAATTAGCTCAGTGAATTTTTTGTTAAGTTATGTGCGTTTCTGTTTTTCTGTTCTTTAAAATTCGGTTTTGAAATCAGTTTATCAACTTGTTTTCCATTTGAACAAAACTTGATGTCGACTCGTTTTCTGATATTTTCCATTGTCTTTCCAAGCGCACTATTATTCATCAGTTTATAAAAATCTTTTTCCAAAATCATTGGTTGCTTCGGTTTTCATTTAAGTATTCAGATCAATGTACTGCTTTAACCAGCCGGATTAATGGAATTCTAAATTTTAATGAATTGTTTTCAGTTTCAAGCCTGAAGATAAGCACTGTTTAAGATTTCTGTAATGAATAATGTATTTTTCTTTATTATGTAAGGACGTCATCAATTTTAATTCTTTAGAGTTTGGTGGATTTCAATTTTTAGAAGCAAATGGTAACTCCGAATGATAATCGTGTAATTCCAAGTCTACTTCTAAAATGTATACAGTTTTTGAATCGTCTGGTATTCGGTAAACAAATGGGAACTCATTCGAGTTCTCGTCTGGAATTCTTTTGAATTTTCATCAAAATGATCATTTTCAAACCATTTAAATCTTTCATATGGTATATACTGACTTACAGCCCAACCAGATAAATTATTTGCATCTAAATATGCCAAGAAAGTGGATTCTTCATTCGAATTGTAATCTTTCAAGTATTTGTTATTGGCTTTTCCGTACCTGTTACAACATTGGGAAATTCCACTCTAATTCCCTGTTCAAGTATCAGAATCATATCGTAATCTGTCAATAATTCCAGTTTAATTTTCGTCATTTTTACATGGCATCCCAAGATAATCCAGGAGTTGTATAGCAAGATTTTAATTTATAAGTTTTCAGGCAAACGTTTCTGAAATTTTCAACTATATCGGTTAATATTAAAATATCAGTTTTATTATAAAGTTCCGGGTATTCTTTCAAATCTCGAATGTAAAAAGCTTTCTTTCTTTGCATGTTCGTAATCTTCGTCCGAAATATCACATTTATTAAGTTTGTTATAAAATTCTTTCTTTTCTGGTAAAGATGTTTCATTAAATTTCTCTTCAGAGTCCACGTAATCATAGAGATAAACTCCTTTTTTTAATTACCTAAATCCATTAGGTCTGGAGTAAACAACTTTGATGTTTCTCTGAATTGATCTTTACTCAGATTTTTATGTAACTTATCGATGCTACTCACCATAAATTTAAACGAGTCAAGAAATCGTAAATTGATTTCACAATACATATCAACTCAACATGTTTTGAAAAGGATATGCACGTTTCTTCGTTGTTTGGAATGCATGAAATCCGATTTTCGTCATTTCCAAGTTCTTTATTAAAACGATGAGCATCATATCCCGACAAATTATGGATAAACACTGGAATGAATTTGGGTTCCAGATATTATGAGCCAATACCTCTAAATTTTCCAGTTAAATGATCCTGATGTCTTACTTTTTTTTTAACATTTTGTCTGAAAATTCACTTGATTCATCATCTTGATTCTCAGAACGGTAAGTCATTGGAGGTAAATCGTTTGGAGATAACAAGTTGTTGCGTTTTTTTTAGATTCTTTTCTCGTCTTCAGTTAAAGGTATCATTTCATTTTTGTCACCATTTATCTTATTAAATTCCTTAGCTTCTTTTTTCATCATTTCCATAAAAACTTTTGGTGCATCTCTTTCATTATAATCAATAGGATCTTTATACATTTGAGGCGTTTTAACGTAATAACAAGAAAATATCGGATCGTGTTTCTGATATTCCATTGTGTAAGAGGGACTCGGATCTGGCTGAGGGGTATCTTTCTATTCAAACATTCCAAATCAGTATAAATCACGAAGGGAACACTTAAAGATTATAATAATTATCATTTTTGAATAATAACTGTGTTTCATTTTTACTCGGTAATTCTATTCTTACAGCTTCGTTGTTTTACAATAATCTTGATGTTTTTCAAGTTTTTTCCTGGTATTGAAATGACTCAAACATCTTCTACAAATATGAAGAGCGCGTTCATCTGGGACCTGCACAACCTCGATAAATTTGTGATCCAACAATAATGAGTTTTTTCCTTTTTTTGTTAAATACAACAGTTCAATTATTTTCTCTAAAGCATATTCTTCTGATATTCTCGATGAAAATATTTTAAATTTTTCATCAGACGTTTTAACAGGGGTTTTAACCCCCGGGAACTTATTCGATTGCTCACCCAGGAACGCATTTGAGTTCTCAAAAGTAAAAACTTTTATAGATATATTTGATTTCTTTTCGAACTTTGATATATCATCTAATTTTACTGGAAATTCGAATTCCTTCAAATGCTTCATCGAATTGGTGTTCGAAATCTGGATATTTTGAAACTCGTTTTAAGTTTTTTGGTGTAAAGCCGAAAGAATGAATCACAGAAAGCATTTCTGGTCTTCATTCTTAACGTTAATTATAGTTTTTCATTCTTAGTAACATCGGGCAATTGAATATAAGAACTTCCTTTTAATGGTTCGTATTTGTTTATTCTTAATTCTAAATTGATTATTTCAACCAGAACCCACTAGAATACTTTTGTTTCGAGTTCATCCATTTCTCTTAAAAGATGATCTATTGCTTCATCATAATATTCTTCTGAGTAGGTTGATTTTAATATAATTTTGTTTTTAGTTTGAAACGAAAAATCTTTTTTTTATAACGTCTCTTGAACTCTGTCAACAATTTTAAGTTCACCTTTAAACCTTTTTCTCTATATTTTTTTTTCTCTAATTGTTCTTTAATATATTTAATATCATAGTTACACAAAAAATAAAAATATCAATGGATCATTAAAATAATCATAAACATTATTGATGGAGTAAGTTTTCAATCTTCCTTTGTTGGCATTTCGAATTTCTTGAATATCAATTTTTGAAACTTCATTGAATTTTCACGCGTTATTTTTAAAAACGTTTTATTATTATGAATTTATGATCTTTACTTTCCATATGTTGTTTCCTATAAGATGGCTTGTAATATTTTAAACATAGTTCACATTTTATTTGCTTTTGTCTTAGTTTTCATGATTTAGTAAATATATAAGATTCAAAATTAAATTTATTTATTAATTCTTTCCAAAATTCTTTCCTTTCAATATCATCTTTCACATCGTTTATCAAATCCTGCTTCTTCAATTTATAATAATTGGTTATTTTATTTCGATTACATGAAGTTATTTAATTCTTTGAGAACTTCTTTGAAATCGGAGATAGTGTGACTTGCTTCCGTTTATTAGTACATAAAAAAAAGGTTGGTTTTTTTGGCTTCTGCTACAAGTACATAAAAAAAGGTTGGTTTTTTGGCTTCTGATACAACTACATAAAAAAAGGTTGGTTTTTTGGCTTCTGATACAAGTACATAAACAAAGGTTGGTTTTTTGGCTTCTGATAAAAGTATCAGATGCTTTATATTCCCGGTTTGCCCGTCCGTCTGTGAAGAAGTATCATTAATATCTCATTAAATCCTCGTTAGCTTAACAATCAGAACAATCACAACAATTGCGCCGTTTGCATTCGCAGCAATCACATTTATAATAATATGGAAATTAAAGAAATAATTGAATATAAATTACGTATCAAAGCCATTGCGAAGCATTGTGATTGGTTTACTAATCGCTATCCCTACCTAGTTTAAAGGATGAAGAATTTTTAAATTTTTCCACAATTAATGAAATAAGCAAAATAATATACATAATTTTATAGTAAATAAATGGAGAAAAAAAGAAGTTTGTCCGAATTGTAAAACAGAAACAAACCAAACTCTTTGTAAAACTTGTTTAGCGACTGCTTAACCAGCCTTAGGCTGTGCCATAGGAAATATCAAAAAGAATACCATTTAAAAACTAGAGATAAAAGACTTGAAAAGATAAAGTGTGACTTTGGAGAAGAAGTTATTAGTACTTATTTAGATAAATATTTGAAAACTGATATTCACAGAAGAAGATTAAATGATATCAAAAAATGTTCTTCTTCTAAAGTCGAGAAACCTCTAAATGAATTTTATAAACAAAAGCTTTGATGATGGATATGCTGATATGATGGGTATCTTTCTATTCAAACATTCCAAATCAGTATAAATCACGAAGGGAACACTTAAAGATTATAATAATTATCATTTTTAAATTCTAACTGTGTTTCATTTTTACTCGGTAATTCTATTCTTACAGCTTCGTTGTTTTACAATAATCTTGATGTTTTTCAAGTTTTTTTCTTGGTATTGAAATGACTCAAACATCTTCTACAAATATGAAGAGCACGTTCATCTGGGACCTACACAACCTCGATAAATTTGTGATCCAACAATAATGAGTTTTTTCCTTTTTTTGTTAAATACAACAGCTCAATTATTTTCTCTAAAGCATATTCTTCTGCTTTAGCAGTCGCTATGATCCCTGGTTTAAAGCTAAAGATGTTGCTGAGATTTTAGAATATGAAAGAACAGTTCAAGCTATTAGAACTCATATTGATAAACGAAAATATGAAGATTTGATGGAACAGTTCAGAAGGATCTAATGTATAATGCAAAAAATACAATATTTATTTACGAATCACGACTTTATTCTCTTATTTTAACATCCAAGAAGAAAGATGCAAAGAAATTTAAGAAATGGATGACATCTGAAGTTTTATCTTCTTGAAAAAAGCATGGAGAATACAAATTGAAAGAAGAACATGGAAAAATAGTAGGAAATTTAAATAAAAAAAGTGAAGAGCAAGCAATTGTTTGAAAACTTATAAATAACTGGTTCAGGATAAGCTGAAGTGAAAAACTAATATTTTACGGAAATTACTTTGATATCAATGACTGCAACCAAAAGTGATTTACTTGTCGATATTGATCGATTCCATGAATATAAGAAAGAAATTTGAAATTGTTATTACTTTTGAAGACAGATGTACTTTTAATAATATTTTCAAAGGGAACGTTTCGTTAATCTTGAGAGGAAAATGATCAAAATACAGTCCGTTCGGACATGAAAAATAATATTTTTTTTAGTTTTTATAAGAAAATTTGTTTAAATTTTCATTTATTTTAACTTCAAAGAAATTTTAGGGTCTTCCGGTTCTTTAAAACCAGCTTCGGAGCTAATTCGGGTTCTCCATCGATCCAACTATTAAACTTTTCCGGATAACCTAACCATTTAACGACTACTTTATTTCCTTTTCTTTTTAAAATTTATTCTATTTTTGTATACTTCATTCTTTTTAACATATTTAACCATTTCTGGTTTGTAGGAAGAACCTATTATTTCTTCTCCTCCCAAGTCTTGTATTTTATGTGTGCAAGGAACTGTATTTTTTACTTCTGATATCTCGAAAACCTTTTCTCTAAAATTGGGAAAATAATCCTTTTTAAAATTCCTTTTCTCTTTGACGATTCTTACTCTAACTCCGAGTTTAAACTTTGGTTTTACAGGATTATCATTTAAAAAAATTCCAGAGATATTAAACCTATTAGCACGCGAATTTTTATATAAAAGTTTTTATAGATCTAACCTCGGTTCTTCGAAACACTAGCTTCTATTGGAGTCATCTTGATGCTTCAGTGATAAGAATTGTTGTAACTATACCCCAGATCATCAAGAACGTCGATCCATTTCTTGATATTATTGATTGTAAAATATAGTTTCCAAAGTTCTGTTGTATCTCTCGACGATTTGAGCTTTCGTTTCATTTTGAGTTTTAAACCATTTTCTGTTATTCTTTTAGAAGAGTTTTGGATTTGTTTATTTATAAATTCCGTTCCTTTACAAGTTTGAAGAAGATTAGGTTTCCAGTTAGCGCATATCTTTTTTAAATGCTTTCGTAGTATCGTCTCCAGTTTTCTTTCCTATGGGAATGGCCCAAGCGTATTTACTAAAAACATCTATTATAGTTAAAATATCATTTGTTTTTTGGTTAAAACAGTTAAATCGCCGGATATCAACTAAATCTGCTTGCAATTGATCGGCTTTACAGGGAGACCATACTCTTCTTTTTAAAAATAATTGGTTTCTGTAATGTGTAAGTATCTTGTGTTTCTAAAAATTTCCTAACATCTTAATTGACGGGAGTTTTGGCTTTTTTCGAAAGATCACTAATCCATGAGAAACCTTCCTTTGGATCGTAATAAACTTTCACCATTGATGAGGATTTAAAAATGAATAAAAATTTATTTAAATTTTCTGGTATTTTTTAAATTAAATGAAGATACACAATATCGATTACAATTTAAAGAAAGAAAAAAAGTACTTAATAAACTAAAATTAGTCCCTCAATGCCGTTTTAGATTATTAATCTGTTGTCCGAGTGGATGTGGGAAAACGAATTTGTTATTTAATTTAAAATTTCTTTATTTGTACAATGATAAATTGTATATTACAAAAGACCTAATGGAATCGAAATACCAGTACTTAAAACAGTTTTTTGAGGAAATACAGAAAGAAATAGAGGAAGAAATAGCAGAATTTTTTTCGAATAAAGAAGATATATTTAATGTTGATGATTTAGATGAAGAATATTTAATAGTATTTGATGACTATGTTATGTTATGTAGTGAATGTGGATGGCAGTGAAGCCAAGCACTGCGACCGGAGGTCTTTTACACTATCCTACGGAAATAAGAACAGATGGAGAGTAAGACTGAGAAAGTATGGTGGGAGAAGTGCAGGGGAAATGGGAGAACCTCGATAAAATCTGCCCAGCGCAGATCCTCAACCATCACGAAACCCTCATGAGAACCGAACTCCGGTACTCAGAGGTGAAAGACCGATGTCATAGCGACAACGCCAATCGCGCGGCCCATTTGATGACTATGTAAACGAGAAAGATCAGAATGCAATCCTCGATCTGTTTATCAGAGGAAGAAAAAAAAATGCTTCGGTGATTTATTTACCTCAGAGTTATTTTTCAATACCGAAAGATGTTAGACTTCTAACATCTCATTTTACATTTTTTCATGAATCCAACTAGAAAAGAATTTATATCGGAAGCGCAGTGGTGCCTCAGAGTATAAAATAAACAAAGAAAAATTCAGCAATGAAATATTAGTATGAAAACCCATTTGCCTGCATTGCGCAGGACCCAATAAATTTTCTTAATGCATTAAAATTCAAACTGCGCATTTGAATTATTATTAAAATGGATGAGACCAAATTATTTACAAGTGACATCTTGGAACAACTGTTTCACTCTCGTTGGCGATCATCAGCCAGGAGAAGTCACTGTAAACAAGAAGGTCTCGCTACTGAGGCTGATATGAATGATATATCGGAAGCGCAGTGGTGCCTCAAAGTATAAAATAAACAAAGAAAAATTCAGCAATGAAATATCAGTATGAAACCCATGTGCCTGCATTGCGCAGGCCCCAATGAATTTTCTTAATGCAATAAAATTCAAACTGCGCATTACTTACATTATTTACTGATGTCACTTGTAAATAATTTGGTCTCATCCATTTTATTAATAATTGAAATGCGCAGTTTGAATTTTATTGCAATAAGAAAATTCATTGGGGCATGGGCAATGCAGGCACATGGGTTTTCATACTAATATTTTATTGCTGAATTTTTCTTTGTTTATTTTATACTTTGAGGCACCACTGCGCTTCCGATATATCATGCAAATCAGCCTCAGTAGCGAGACCTTCTTGTTTACAGTGACTTCTCCTGGCTGATGATCGCCAACGAGCGTGAAACAGCTGTTCCAGGATGTCACTTGTAAATAATTTTGTCTCATTCTTTTTATTTTAGAAAAGAATTTATTCAAATTAGATTGGATCATGCCATGGATAAAACGAACGATGAATTCAAAGATTTGCATAATAAATCTGTTAAAGAAAAATTTAATTTTCTTTTTTATTGACAAGACCGAACATAAAGACTATTTGAAATATCGAACGAACGTTGGTTCTTAGGTTTTAAACCTAAGAGGATTTTTTTATAAACTCCAATAGTTTTACTTCTGCCATTTGTTTAGATGCAAATAAATGGTCCTACTCAGTCTTTCTAGCAAAGGAAAAACACACTAAATCATTTCAATGTTTACTTTAATAAAACTATTCCTCGTTCACTACGAATATGAAATTGCTTTGATTTCTATGTCAATGCGAAATAGCTGGCGTAACATTAGTTCAGGTTTTAACAACAACATGATTTGATCTAAGCGACGTATATCTTTCCATAATGTAAATGTAAAACGAAAAACTCACATACAAATTCACTTATGGTATAAACCGAATTTTCGGCGATTTTTTACACGCCAATCGCCTTTTTCATACGTTTATATATAGATAAAAAAAAGAACGAATATTACAATAAAATTAAATAATATTATAACATTATAATAAGCCGGCTACAGGAAAACAAATAAATATAGTTAATATATTATAAATATAATATCTGGGGAATCAAAAAGGACACTAAAAGAACGCGTCTCAGAGCAGGCCGGATTCTTAGTAAATAAAAAAGTTGAGGTCTCAGAACATTGCCTCAAATTCGGACATTCTCCATCAACTGATGTAAAAATCTTAGAAAAAGAATCAAATACTTTTGTTCGAAAAGATATAGAAGCAATGTATATAAGAAATACCATTGAAAGTTTGAATAGATGCGAGGGGAGCAACTTAGATAAACTGATTATAATCATGTCGAAAACGTGTTTTTTAGAAAAAGAAAGATTAAAAATTAAAAACAAGAATTTACTTACTAAAGAAGTTTTTAACAAAATGATTCATCATAATATTGTTGACATTCTAATATTTAATTGTTGCTAATTGTTACTGTTGTTCTAATGTATAATGTCAGTAAAGAATCTGAAAAGTACCCATCACAACAGTAAAGAGAAATTTAAATGATTTGGCAGAGTATTATTAGAATTTACCAAATGACACTCAAATACTAGAGCATGGAAAAACTTTATATTCATCAAATAAGATTTAATACAGGTAACAATTATCTAGAATCTTAAATGGTATTCTAATGCATTCATTTACGCATTTAATCAAAATATGTTCAATAAATAAAACAACTAGTTTACAGCTCGTGCATTATAGAATTATTAAAGCTACTGAAAACAGTCTTTCAATTCAGTCATCATGAATCAAGTACAACATCATAAATTCTAATGCATTCATTTATCTCGAATATCATGGAAATGTAAACTTTACAATAACATTTAATATCTTATTCTTATTCAAGATATATTAATGACTCATATTTCCATTTGAGAACAATTTAAACCTGTATCACTAAATGATTAACCTAACTTGCATTAATCACACACATGGAATAACACTTAAATTACGTAACCCCTGGTTGCTAAAATTTATCGAACTAAAATTGAATAATTCCTATTCTCTTAAATTCTCGAAACAATATTAACTTTCTAAACTCTTAATAGAAATTTCTGAATCAATAATCTAGATACATCAAATGAGTTTTAAACTACATCTAAATATATTGGTTCTATCTCGAACACGAGAATTTAGTACTATGAGTTCGTAAACAGAGTTCTCGAATTCTTCTCTTCGTCGGAATTAATTACTTCTTTATTTCGAAGTCTTCTCGGAAAAAATGCCTTGACAAAACACAAAGGATAATTCCTACCTTATCTTCAAATTACGTTGAAACTTATGCGGAGATCACGCCTCATCGGTAACTTGGAAGACGACGTTCCATTCACTTAGGCCTATCCATCGTATCCTAGGGTAAATGCTATTTTCGTAGGATTTCCCCGCAAGCACAAATTCTCTGGATTCGTCTTTTGGACCCGGAACTATACAGACTTCAAATCCTTATTATGAAATCTCGTATGCATCTGGTTTTGATCGGAATTCGTATGCACATTTTTCCTTATCAACGATCTCGTAACTTATCGCTTCTCTGAAGGAAAAACTCGTTGGTTGAGATTTTCCACGGCTTTCAAATGATTATAGGCCTTCTTCTAAACGCTAGGCAATTGATAATCGCCCCAAAACTAAAAGGTGCAAAATCGAATGTTTGCTTCTATTCGAATTTACCGCCTCTCCGAGGGATAGCTAACAGGACCCATTATTTTGTGATGCTTCTCCTTGGAAAACCCCAAAACGACTGCACTAATCGTTGCTAAGCAACCGACACAATGGGAGATGTATAATGCGACCTCTGTTAGCCGATTTCCACAAAGTCCAAACTAAAACGCTATTGAATAAAAACCTTGCAGTAATTTCACATCTATGATCTTTACTATTTTACACATGGAAAAAAAAAAAATTGAGGTAAGAAAAAAAAAACTTATTTGTAATTTACAAAATTCACAACACTAATAATATCTGTAATTCTATTGTTAGCACATATTAATAGTATTATTGATATGTGATTTTTTAACTATATTTATTTGTTTTCCTGTAGCCTGCTTATTGTAATGTTTTAATATTATTTAACTTTATTGTAATCTTCGTTCTTTTTTGATATATATAAACCTATCAAGAAGGCTATTGGCGTGTAAAAATCGCCGAAAATTCGGTTTTTACCATAAGATAATTTGTGTGTGTAAGTTTTTGCTTTTACAAGAACATAATTTTTTTTAATGATGAAGAGATAATTTTACCCGACGGAAGTTACACTATGGTTGATATCAATACAAATATAAACGTCATTTTTTATTAAACGAAATACCATTTAAGTTTAAAATCAATAGATCGACGGCGAGAGTTGTCTTTCTTATGCAAGAGAAGTTCAAGATAGATTTTACAAAACAAACTCTAAATGAAGTACTGGGATCTGAAAAACGATATATGATGGAGATAGAAACAATCCAAGGATTCTGCTTGTTTTATGTCGTACGAAGCAGAAAAACATGCAAATATCACAAAGAGATCTTATAAGTGTTGATAAACAAGAAGAAAAGCAATTATATATATCGTTGGAAGAAATAAATATAAATCTGTTGGTGGAGGTATTTTTACAGATCTATTAAAAAATTTAGGAATAAAAGCCATTCCTTTTACGAAAGATAAAGCGATTGAGATTGTGAAAGAAGTTCCACAATTAATAACTAGAAATCTGCTGAAGGTATACAAAAATTATTTAGAAAGAAACCGAGAATATCATCTGACTTGAAAATTACAGAATAAACCTGTAATGATGGGAGAATGAATAAAAATTCTTGGCTGAAAGCTAAGCAGTTCATTAAAACCGATCGGTTTTTTTTATTATTCTTATATAAACGGAAGTAAATCCAATGTTGGATTTGGCATTCAATTCAACAGAAGATAATTCAACGATAAGACAAGAATGGAAAAAATATAGAGAAACACATGTAGAAGTTAAAATCTTAACTAGATACGAATTACTCAATAAAGATATAGATTCAAAAGTAAGGACTCATTTAGTCATTCTGGATGTCAGAGGAAAAATCGTTAAACCGGATGGAACAAATATGCAAATTGATGATAATGTAACTTTAATAAATAATGGCTGTAATCTTTTAAGAACTGCGGAATTACATACAGAAAAAAAACTTATAGAATTAGTTGAGTATCCGGGAGGTGACTACAATTAACAATTTAATAAATTTCTCTGATAATTATAGTAAAAGTATGGTGACAAATATGATGTGGTTTCCAGATACATCTGTTAAAGTTGATAAAACTACATTCGTTTAATAAGATGGAAATGTATGTGAACAATTCAAAGACTGTGAGATGGTAGCGAAAGACACTTATAACAATTAAACCAAATAAAGATTTTAAGAAAGGATTTTTAGAAAGATGTAGATTAACTGAAAAAAGAAAACAAGTTAGTATGTGGTTGGCAATAAATAAATTATTTGGTTTCTGTGCACATATTGACAAAGTTTTAACTAGAGTTCAATTACAGGTAAGTCAAAAGAAAAATAATGATAATAATATTTTATATACATCTGAAGATAAAGACTGTAAGTTTTTAATAATCTATATTTCTTTGTGGGTTCCAATCATTGAGCCAAGTCCAATTGGTCTTGGTAAATACGAAAGTTATATCACTTCAGGAAAAATAATTGACTTTAAATGGGAAACAACCACCTGTATACAGATCCGATTCAAGAAGAGATAATAGAGGATGCTGGAGAGTTATCTCGACTCAACATTCTCCGAGGCACGTTTATATAATCTTTCAAAATTAAAATAAAGAAAACAATATTAAAGGAAATATGATTTTTGATCATTTAGATCTCACAAGAAGCCATATGAGGATTAATGGAAACCAGGACCCCAAGGAGGAATTTTAATCTGACTTTAATGAGTTGTCCATAGCTTATTCTAGAACGAATCAAAGTTTTTAAAGTGCAGACCTGAAATGATCATGGAAGCGACGTTGAAACTGTCGTTAATTTTAGTAAATTTGCTGAAATATATCCTCTTTTTCATTGTGATATATCAAAATCCGAAGAATATCTCTCTCCAACCATTAGATATTCAGTGTAAATGAAGATTGAAAGAAGTTCAAAATGATAATTATTATGTATATTGATCGTTACATCTGAAACTAAAGTTTCCTTAACTTTATCAGAGAAAAGAAATCTCGTTGTTTCTTAACTCAAATTTTACTTTTACTTTCACTTTTTTTTGGAACTCTAATAAATGGATGAATTTTTGTTTTATGATTCTGATTATGAAGGAAAAATGGGGCCGAGAGGGCCAAAAGGCGAGCCAGGATCAAAGGCTGATTCCAGAATACCAGGACCAAAAGAAGATCAAGGTTCACCGGTGAAAAGGGGTATTCGGGTATTGGATTTAAAATCAATAAATATGTAAATTATGACATTTCTAATAAGAAATTTGTTAATATAAAAGAGGCCGAGTACAATACCAAATATCTACGTATGTGAAAAAGAAGAATCTATTCATAAAAGTTTTGAAAAATACAGTTGCATTAACCTGTGCATCTCGATTTCGCAAAATTCTTCTGTTTCGTAAGGATATATATTACATTCATGATCTGATTCTTCTTCATCTAAGCTTTCACTATTTTGATCGCTTTCAGGTGTATGAGGTTCTTTCATTAGAATCTCTTCATTGTCACTATCTTGCAGGTCATTAATTTCTTCGGACGAAGTAATCTTTCCATCTTTGTAGGAAAGATGAATTCCTTATAATTTTCCGGTTAGTTGTTAGATTTCAATAGTTCACTTCCCCGTTGATTTTCACTTACGTACACATTTCTAGTCTCAATTACTTTATTGTTTTTGACATCATAGATATATTAACTACGAGTCTTGACAGAATATCCCAACATTATTCCCTTATAAACACGACTACTAAGCTTGTTTTTAATCTGCTTATTCGCGATCTTGACATTTGCCATACTTCCAAGCTTCTTTAGATGTTTAATACATGGAGGATATTTATTAGAGAACCGTCTAGCCAACGGAATCTCGAACGACACGTTTTGATGTGGAGTGCGGTTAAGAGTGTAATTGGCAGTAAGCATTGAGTACCGCCAAAAACGTAAGGGTAACTTTGCATCTAGTAGGATGGTATGAGTTTTCTCCATAAGGGTCCTGTTGAATCTCTTGGCTACGCCATTTTGCTGAAGTTGGTAGGCAGATGAGTGATGAAAACGAATGCCTTTTCCCTTTAGAAAATCATTTATTTTTGAGTTATCAAACTCGGTGCCTTGGTCGGTATGTATAGCATTGACCCAAGGACATTTATGCGAAATTTACAAAGTTCATTAGGTTCTCAGCTACGTCTTCTTTGCTTCTAATAAGATAAATAAAACTTCTTCTCGAATAGTCATCAACAAAAGTTAATAGATAACGTAAATCTTCAGGATTGTTTATCGATATTGCAATTCTGGGTTTTTTATCGTGGAAACGGTCGTCCTCAATTCCCTCCCACAAATAAACCCAGAATGGCAATTTATTCTTGGTGCTGCTCTTGTTTACTTTCTTGTTTTCTGATGAGATTCCAGCACGTTAAATTCACGTTTTTTGATTAATCAATATTACTTATTAAATTATTATTATTATTATAAATATTATTAAATAATAATATATATATATTCCATCAATTGGCGTTTTATTTCTTTATCATCTTCACTACAATTACGATATTTCGTGGAGTGGAATTACTCTGCTTCTTCAGGCCTCTTTTATATTTGAAAATCCACAAAACGACTATAATATTTTTGAAAATATTACGCGTTACAAATAAATCATTACACCATTAACAATGAGGTTATTATAAACAACCGGATGTAAATCCATGAAATAAAACTATTACAAACCAAACAAATGGAATAATATTCAAAAAATATTGAAATAATATTCAAAAACTGTTGAAATATTATTATTAATTACAGTAAAACCCCGGTTAACCGAACTAAAGGGAAGGAAGCCGTTTCAGATAACAATTTTTCCGGTTAAGCCATGAACACCTAATACAGCTACAGTATTTAATATTGTAATTACAGTATGTATTTTTGAAAGGTTTTGAAGGTCAAACGAATTCAAAAATCTCTTTGTATGCTACACGTATGTTCTTTATTAAAGTTAAAATTATATTTTTAGGAATACAGTAGGCTACATCAATACAGAGTATTCTGTACTTAATAGTTTGTAGCGTATGAATTACTCACTTAAAAAATTCAGTAATTTTTGTTTGTTTCTTTCTACCTCTCCCCGCTAGCCATAACCCAGCACACTCTCGCCCTCGAATTATTTCCTTGTCGTACAGTATTATTGTTTGTATTTGCGATTTTCGGAGTCGTTTCGGATAACCCGGGTTTAGGTTGACCCGAGTTCAGTTAACCAGGATTTTACTTTACCATTGAAATTTATTTTTTTCCCACAAATTTTCCTAAAATTTCCTTTCATTAATTTGCTTATTGGTATTTCCTTTTGTTTATTCAAAACTGTTTATACTATACTTCTACTATAAATCTTGGTATCCTTTCTATAACATGGTACAATAGTTCTACCAGAGGATCTGGATTATGATTGAACTTCAGGCAGTGTTCCACCCAATCCGATGCTTGTGGATGTCTATATTCGAACATTCAAGTAATGTTCTTTTATTCGCTGCCTCTTTTATTCGCTGTGTTTCCAAAATATAGTTGAATACATGACCTACATTTCAATTTAAATATGACCCCTATCATATTTAAAATATTCTCTTTATTATTTAGAAGTGAACCCAAACTTGTTTTTTATATTAATCACTGCTATTCATTCGATTCACACACTTGTCTAATCAAATGTTGGGATTTTAATATCCTATCGAATTTTTAAAATGTTCTTCATTATTTTTTGGATTTTTCTTCATTGTTCTTTGTCCTTCTCTTTACAAAATAATTCTTAACAATATTATTAATGAATCTCTTTCGATAATCGTTCAATTTTAATTTTTTTTCCCATTTTTTACTTTGTTGTCCCATTTCTAAGTGTTCATTGCATTATTAATAACTATGCTAAATAGATATAGTTATTAATAATGCAATGGACACTTAGAAATGGGACAACAAAGTAAAAAAAGTGAAAAAAAAATAGGTATGTACAACTGCTCTCTTAATACTTTCACTATGTTCTGACTGGAAATTAATCTTGTGATTACTCCTAAATCTTTTTCATAATGCTCAAATTCTATATTAAATTTTTTATTATTTAACAATAAATCGAAAACAGGTATTTTATTCACTTTTTTCTTACAAACGAATTTAATCTTAGAATCTATAGAATCTTAGTTTTATTGTTAAATAATAATTTAATATAGAATTTGAACTTTATGAAAAAAAAATTAAGAGTAAACACATGATTAATTTCCTTATTATATCATTAATTCTTAGCACTTTCATTATACGTTCTTGATATGAATAGAACAACTAGATTTACAATTCCTAAAAAATCAATAACAAATTAAATCAGCAAAAATTTGGCAAATTAGAAAACAAAAAAACATTACCGGCAAGATAGGTTTTCTTCCATCATTTCATTTAAACAATTTCTCTCACAATTCACTACATCTACTTGATTAGCAGTTGGTCTCAAATGATGGTGAACACGAACAACCTAAAATTACAAAATTTTAGTTTCAGTGGTTTTTAATCTTATTTTTTCATTATGAAAAATAATATTTAATATTTCAGCTGCTTATTGTTGTGAAGAAGGTGAATAATTGAGCTGACAGACTATTTTCTGTGTAATTAATGCATCTGTATTTCGTAATGATAATTGCAACTAACTGTGAAATTGTTACTAGCTTCTCGATATTCCATCTTTTCTAGTTAGCTGAACTAATTACCTGCAAATAACTAATGTTTCCATCTTACTTCTTTTGTAATTCAGAGATTGTTTATGAACAAAATGTTTCTCAATTTTATGAGCATATTATTTGATGCTTTTAGCATTTAATTAAAAATGGAAATATTTTTGGAAATCCATATTTTCAACAATTGTATCGTTTCTGAATGTGCACTAGTCTTTATTAAAAGAATAACTGGTTTTCTTTTCAGTGGTTGAAGCAAGTTACGATATCTGATCTATAAATTACGGTTGTAAACATTATGCAGTGGGGATTCGTTGAAAGACATCTTGAAATTAATTCAATTGCTTTAAAAATATTTTGGTTAGAGTAGTAAGAGAAATTATGAAAGACCACGGCTGATTTCATGGAAGGAATTCAGCGAGAGAAAATCTAGAAAAATATCCGATTGCTTTAAAATCTTAATTAAATTGTATTAAATATATTTTACATCCACTCAAAACAGTATTTGGCTTATATTTCAAAGTCTTAATATGAACATGGCTGATGTCACATTCTCTGTTGTTTAGTTTGAAAAAATTAATTCTTGTTTTGTATTATTTTTCGCTTTTGGGAAAGTGAGAGATGTTCTCACTTCCTATAAAGTATGATTAAGACTTTGAAATATAAGTCGAAATATCGCCAAAGGTGTTTTGGAGTATTAGTATTTTCTAATAAGTTTAAGATGTTTTAGGTTTGGTATATGAAGAAGATAATATTTAGCTTGTTCTTGACTTCAAGTATTCCGTAGAATAGAGGTCAATGATAAGAAGCATTAACATATACTGTTTTGCTTTTATATTCTGTCATGATAACCCAATGTAAAAGTTAAATTTCTTTTTATAACTTTATTTTAGTTGAAATTATGAATTGAATTTTTAAGTTTTTGAGATTTATGAGATTTATTTCTGACTGTAGCTTTATATAATAAAGTAAATTATAATTAATTATAATTTATAAGTATTTGTATGTATGTGTATGTCTGTGTATGTGTAAATTTATATGTATGTATGTGTATGTATGTATATATATGTGTATGTATATGTATTTATATGTATATGTGTGTATGTATATGTATATGTATGTGTATATATGTTTGTATATGTGTGTATATGTGTGTATGTATGTATGTATATATATATATATATATACTATTATTATATCTCAACTACTGTATCTATACATATATCATCTCTATTTATACAATCTTTTTAATATTATTATTATTATTATTATTATGTTAGTTTGTTTTGTTTCATTCATATAGATGTAAATATATTTAATAAAAATAACTGTAGCACCTGTTGATAGGAGTCTTGAGCTCCTAACGGGACTCTAATGTACCGGTAATTCAAATGTAGATTCAAATAAAAAAAAAAAATATGAAATTAAAATATAATATTATAGTCTATAGAAACTTTCGATTTAATGTAATTTAACTTCGTTTATTCGCCACCAGATGATACTACGTGTAAAACCCTTTCTTTAACTTTTGTATTCCCCCGTAGATAAAGCATAAAGCAAATGAATGTAAGTAAACAAGCGTGGCAGTTTTATTCGAATTGGAATTAACGATTTAAAGTATTCTACAAATATTTTGGGCTGTATGAGACGGAGGTACTATGGAAGCTGGACTGTAAAGAATTAGATGGCAACAAAGAAACGGCGTTGAGACGATTTGGACATTACTAAGAAAGCTACAATGCAAAACGGGCACCTTTAGAAGATATCAGGGGGAACTGTGGTTGCACAGTTAAGAGATGGAGTGATACAAGAGATAGCAATTGACAAAACACAGTTAGACAATCCGTTCTATTATATCCCACACAGAACAATCTTCAATGAAAGACAAACAAATTAAGAATCGTGTACGACGCTTCTTTACAAGGAAAGCGTTCCAAATCCCTTAACGACTGTCTCTACTAAAGCCGCAACCGGCTAAGAAAGATAAGAAAGATCCCGATCGAATTCAGAACCCGAGAAATCGGAATTACAAGATATCAAGCAGGTGTTCCACCGAGTATCTCTGCAACCATTCCACCGAGAATCATCGATGGATCGAGGTGCTCTTACTTTCTTCTGGATAAAAGAAATTCCGGAATTTGGACAGTTCCAGTTGCAGATCTACAAAACCATGATGTTACATTCGAAGCATGGACAGGCAAAGATGATGATGAAATTCATTTATTAATTGAAGCTAATAATAATTGGAAGTTAGCTTTGGATGAATCTATTAGCATTACACTGGAATTACGAGTCATCAAAACGAACTTAAAATTACATTAAACACACTCCCCCCTTATTAAATAATATTATCTTTTCTCTCTAAAGGTATAGTTTCAAAAAGACCGATTCAAAGACTACGTCTTTTAGAGGGAAGCGATGTTTTATAGGTGGGGGGTTAAATGTACAAATACTGGGTTATAATGTAATTCAAGTTCGTTTATTCGCCACCAAATGATATTATGTGTAAAAACCCTTTTTTAAGGGATTTTTAAGTTTGTATTCCTCATAGATTAAGTAAAAATGAATGTAAATAAACAAATATGGTTCTTTTATTCGAATTGGAATCAACAATTTAATGTATTCCTTAAAATCAGCTCCATAGGTGTAGTCCTCGACCTTTTCCTAGTATCAGAATATCTGACGGGCTCTCAATTTAATGCTAGTACGTTGTTGAATGACTGTCTCTCACTGATGTTTGTTTACTGGTCCACCAGTGCCAATTTAGGGAATTAAGGTGTGATAACAAATCACATTTCACCACTTATCAAAAATAAAGTGAATCGAACGTATTTAAAACAGAAAGGAAGTGTTGTAGAAAATAAACATTATTACTGCTGAGGAAAACCATATACGTATCAACTGAAATCGTATTGAAGAGGAGTACAAAATGAAGAAACATATATCAGTGAAATTAATGAAACTTATTCTGATATTAATGATACGGTAGTAATTATTGATATTGTTACCAGTTGGTTCAGCCAAAAGACCCTAACCGCCCTCGACTGGTCTGAATCTGCTTTGGAATAGACCACTCCAGTGCAGCCAGAAGGAGGTGGCAAGATGTTTAAGAAGGGATGCAGAGCCATGTCACGACATATCGTCATCGGCAGCCGCAAGAAGAAAGAGTCCTCCTTCCATTGAAGAGAAGAGTCGGTAGCCGGCAACTATGAAGAGATTTCCCTACACCGCATGGAAGAAGATATCAAGTTTTAGGGAAAGCCTAATAGCTAGTAGAAGAAGGTTCCAGCTGAAGAAGAAGGAACCACCATTAGAGCAAAAGCCCAGGAAGAAAAGGTTTCCGATTCGGGATAAGATCTCGGCTGGATATGGGATCCAGAGGCAAGACATCAACCAAGGATGTGTCAGCACAACTGAAGAAGAATCCTAATGTGGGACGACCACCCAGGGACGTGACTGTCCAAAACAGGAGAAGGAAAACGGCAATTGGAAGTAAGGACGAAAGAAGATGGTCCGAGGAAAGTAACGTGGACGCCTCGTCTACAAATGCATAGGACGTGGATTACATACTAATCATAAATATTTCGATATTAAGTTTCATTTTAACGTGCTTAAAATTCTTATTAAAAAAGTACAAGTAAAAAACTTCTTAAAAAGCACTATTTTATAAAAATAAAGATATTTACAATGAAAACATAGAAAGCTTTCCGGTCATTTTTGCAATGGCCATTGTCAACTATCAATTTCTTGCAGTTCTGCTCCTAACCTTTATACAATTAAAAAGTTTATTAAGATTCATCTGTATTGTGTTTGGTTCCATTATTCTATTAGTTGTTGCAATTCTCTCAACTTGATTCGTCCACTTTCATGTCTAATGGCGCCGTCTTACTTGAATAATTTGCTATTATCCATCGTCTTCTTTCCTATTTTTCACCTCGTTTTCGTGTTTATTGATTGTTGATTTCTTGAATCTTATTCACAATTCTATTTTAAGAAAAATATTTGGGATAAGATCGGAAGGCAACTTCTCGGCTGGATATGGGATCCAGATACAAGACGTCAACCAAGGATGTGTCAGCACAACTGAAGAAGGATCCTGATTTGGGACGACTACCCAGGACGTGACTGTCTAAAACAGGAGAAGGAAAACGGCAATTGGAGTTAAGGACGAAAGAAGGTTTCCCCTGCATTCGAAACCTAAAATTCTCGGTATAAAATGTAATAGCATTAGTGGGCATGTTGTAATTATAAGGGTTTAGAAGAGAAATGAAGTAAGCTTCTTTCATTTCCCCCTTCTTTTTTTTTGAAAGAATTACTACATTCTCAAAATCTGTATTATGATGGGAATTATATATATGTTGCGAAATGAAAGATCCATGCGTATTACCCGCTGTGATACAGCTTTTATCATTTGCTAATCTTTGTTTTAATTTATTCCCCGTATTTCCATTGTAATAGCAGCTGTTTTTTTTTTTTACAAAGGACTAAATACTCGTACACACATTGTTTCTGTTGCATAATGTTGGATTCTTCTACATTGGAATTTATAGGATAATTCAATTTCTTATTCAGTGTGTATGTAATATTAATATCTGTATTCTTAAAAATTGTTTTTAGATTTTTGTATAAGAATGGGTGGTATGGATAAGCTGCATATATTCGACCCTTCTGGTCTTTTTTCATTTCTCTTCGATTATGAATTTTTTCCATTGTATCTTTGATAGCGTTATTTATTCGTTTCATTGGGTATCCATTGAGGGTAAATAAATTTTAATTTCTCCTATAGTGTTGTCCAAAATACTGTTCTCTGTACTGATTTCAAACGCTTTTAAAATCATCATTGAAATAATATTTTTCTTGGCTGCGATTGGCTCCGTTGAATCAAAAGGGTTAATTGTTTACAGAAGCAGTTGTTTTCCTGTATAACCGCAAAGAGAAACCTTTTTGCTCTATTTTTACTTTGGAGTCTAAAAATCCTAATTATTTATGCTAATTTTGCTTTTCGTATGTAAATTTCATATCTTTATGTAAATTATTAAAGGTTATAACTATATCCTGTTCCCTTTCCTTATTGTATACTATAAAGATATTATCCACATATTATTGATAGAAATAAATATCCAAATTATAGTTCGTCGTCAGTGTATTTTCTAGATATTGCATCACAATATCGGCCAAAAAATAGGGAACGAGATCAGAGAAAGCCACTGTTCCACAAGAAGTGTGTTGTTCGAAGAAATTCATGCGATGAGACGTTTCACATTGCTATTCGTTTTTTTGTTTATTTATCGCAATCCTCCCATTATTTATTTTATAATTCCCAGCTTTGTAAACCCGAAGCTGCAATGAATGTAACCTCTGAAGAGCTCATCTGGATATATCCAAATCAGTATTTATAATATTACAACGTACATTATCTTGAAAATTGACTGATTTCCGATACTAAACTTTTATTAGCAACTTAATACAATGAATCTAACTATATGGAAAAAATGAGCTGTCAAATAATAGGAGGGAATTAAACATAAATTTTAGAAGATAATTTTAGAATATGACGAATTGTAAACAATTAACTGAAAATAATTTAAATTCAACATCCAATTAAATGCCACAATTTATTTAGAATCACTAAATTCTGAGTAATGATCAATAGCAAATAAAAATATCAAAAACATGATAGTACATTACGAAAAATTGAATTTGGTAGACAAACCAATAAATATTGGATATATATATTTATTTAGGTAGGTGGGACACTGGATTCCACATTTTGCTGTGGACTGGAAGAGTGGTATTTATATTGTGGTGGAGGTCGTACATTTTTCAGAGGTTATTTCTTTCCTGGATATGAAAGCGTTGGACTGACCGTCCAATCTCAACAAATCTCGATATTCATTTAAAACATCAGAGCCTTAACAGACTCGTTTTGAAATAACTAGCTACATACGTGCTATTAGAGAATGGCAAGCAGGAATACTGAAAGAACAGACATGTTACATGACGATCAACTAGCAATGATCGAAGAATATTTATAATGCTCTTCTTTTGTAGAGTTTTGCAAAGTAATATAAGAAACATTTTTTCATGATTCCTTCATCTACGACAATTCCGGACACACGATCAGACCAGTTAGAGAAGAATATTTTTATAGGAAAGAAAATAAATAATAATTCCCAATTCGATTTCAACTTGTAATTTAGTTTATTTTTTGCTTTGTTTTTTTTTTTTTTATTTAAACTAAGGGCGACCTCTTCACTATAAACAATGCGACTTTATATAGTTTTGTTTTGGCATTGCTGTCAATAAATGGATTCTTCGATGAGCTATGCTTTATCAATCTGTGCACACTTAAGTTTTGATGATATAGATAAGAGCAACTTTTCTGTATCACTAAATTTTCATAAGTGAAACAATCCCACTACAATTCTGCCACTGCTGGCTAGCATGAGTAAGGCTTTTTCTGACTTCCTATTATATTTTTACAATAAACAATAACATTGAAAAGTATTTTATCACTTCTGAATTTCCAAATAATAAACATAAAAATTGATGGCAGTAAAAATGCTCAGGAAAAACTACAAGAAAGCTCTTAATTGTTGTCTTCCATTCTAAATCTGGTACCTCTTAATTTAATTATTAATCGTCAAAATATTGAGAGATGTTAACATATCCTTATAAAATATTTTGTTATTTCAATAAAAAATTTTAATTTATAGAGTAATATGTTTCTAATATATTAAGTAATAATTTTATAATGATTTCTTACCTTTGTAGCAGCTATTGATAATGCTTTAACGGTTGTCTTTAATGGAATTGCAAGCAGAGGATCAAGTAACAAAGGATCTTCATTCTCATCATGAATATACAACTACAATAATTATAATTAAGTATTGAAAACTATTATTTACTATTACTATTAGATTATTATTATTGATTAATGTGAAGAAAAAAAATCATGATTAAATATAAAATTTTTTGGATTATTCTAAAGCTACTGTAATAAATACTCAATTTTATATATAATTTTAATTTTTCTTATGCTTTGTGTGGTCACAATGGATGGTAGGGAAGTCCACCTTATGTCTATTGTGTTATCCTACGGAAAGAAATAGATACGGAGCGAAAAAGAAGCAAGAATGTATAGGCCGACAGATGGTTCTTGATGATCGCGTTTGCACGAGAATTACGAAAATCACGAGATCTGGCCATTAGCCTCTTCAGCAGGTCTCAAGGAATGTAGTATTTTGAATGTCTGTCACTAGGAAATTGCTACCTAATGAATTTATTGTTTGTTTATTGATTTTTTCAATTTATAAAAACTATATTAAAATATAGTAAAAGTCTCATGCATTTCCCCGTATTATAATTAATTTAAATATTTCAATGAATTGCAAAAAAAAAATATATAGGAAACATTCATGCATTTTTTATTTGGTTTTGATTTTTGTGATTAGCAAATAGCAAATAAAATAAATGTAAATTCTGCATTTGTGCCTTTTTGATAATTAATTCGTTAAAGTAATGTTGCATTTTAAATTTAAAATGGATTGTTGTATATAAATGTATTTACATAACGCTAGTAGTCTATTTAGTATTTTGTTTTGTTTTGTTTCAATTAAGAAATTTTTAAAATTAAGGTTTTCTAATATTTTAGCAATTATTTTTGTGGGCGATCAGTATGCTTGGCAGCACTTTCATATACTTTTGTGTCCCTGAAAAGGGCCTTTAAAGGTAATTTTTTTTTCAGCTGTCGCTTCTAGTAATGAAAGGGTCGGCGAAATGTGTAAAAGATATAATTTTACAAAATCTAGCCAAGTACAGAATTCCTAATTATTAATTGCCATTTCGTGCATCTCCTAATAATTGGGTGAATAGGGAATTGTACGAAATAGCAAATAATAATTACGAATTTTGTACTGTGTTTCGTATTGTAAAAATATATCTTTTAAATATTTCACCGACCATTGCATTGAGTTATACATTATACATTGGATTTAAACATTACGATTGATGTTTTCAACAACTATCGGAGGAATCGTCCAGGGAACAACATCGTCGAATTCGCTGTTATCTTCATCAATAATTTAACTTCGCAAAAGCTCTGGGCGTCGGAGCACAATATCTTCGTTCAGGACTCAACTGTTGTCGCATCTCTTCCACTTATATCCAATTTATTCGATTAATAAATGGGCCTCCATTTATTAATTCTCTAGGAAAATATTCTTCAACTTGCAATATAATTTTTTGAGCGCTGCTTCGAATAGCAATGTTTCTCGCCATTTTGTGAGAAGACATGGATAGAGGCTATTGGATCACGTGAAAAAATGAAAATTCGGGATCATCAAGAACCGTCTGTCGGCCTATAGTTATGGGGAAGTGGGAGAACACCGAGAAAACCTGTCTGTTGCGGACCATCCACCATGAAATGAACTTGAGAACAGAAACCCTGTATATTGTTTTATTAACTGTCGAAATGAAATTTATGTTTTGAGTCATTGTTGGAGAAAATTTCTGATTTTTAGGTATTTTTCTAAATCAAAATATAGATCATTAAATAAGATTTAAATAAATTACAATATCAATTTGTACATATTTCTCAAAAATTTATTTATAATAAATTCGTATTTATTCAACCTTTTTCTATTATTCATAAACCGATTCATTTCAGTCGTTGATTTTAGTAGACCAGCCAAATTGTACATTAAAAACGCAAAACGCGATGTAAAGCTGCATTTTTGGTATGTTAGTTGGACCCGTTAGGGAAGTGTGAAACTATGTTTTGCAAGCAAAAAAAAGTTGTGCTAGCTGCATAATATGTAAAAACGTGCAAAATTTTCGGACTTTCTTTTCTGCAGTTTAATTCACAAACTATCATTTTCAAAGTATATTAAATTTGTGACAAATTAAGCACATCCACAGCTCCGTATGTATAATAACATCCTCTCTAACTATTACTTCTTTTTCGTAGGATCTGCTCTTGTCTAGCGCTGTTCTCACTATAGTGCAATCTGCGTCCTCTGTTGCTTGCTTTGTTTGGATCCCCTCGTTTTCCAATCCTGAAAAGAGGAAGTCGATCATGCGCCACTTGTTGTTATTGGTTGACAGCAATTTCTCCTGGGACACCTTGATCAATGTTAAATCTTCGAACATTATCTCGCTGCATGATGAAGCTGCATACCGACGTAACCGTTATATATTTTTTGTGTGTCTTGTTACCCCATCTTCTGGGTAGACGTCAAACACAACTGCCTTATTTCTTCCAAAGAGTCTTAATGTGTAGCATAAACGTAAGCAGCTACAATTCCCCTAAGTCATCTATTCTGGTGCCAGATGACCTTATGGTGCAAATAGCCTCCATCCACAACAACGAATGTGGTTCCTGCAGGGATGTTATCGGGGAGTAGGGCAAAAGCGTAGTAAAAGCTTGATTTTGTGCTTTTACGTATCCCCTCTTCAAAAAACAAAGCCATTGGGTAGGGAGCCAATTCGTATTTGAAGTACTCTTTCGGGTCCATATCTGTCTGGTTTGTGATACAGAGCCTTTGGAAAATGGTGAGAGGATCTATTTCAACCTGCTTGTTTTGCACTTTGACGGTAACTGAAGACAAGGTTCGTACCATGTCTTTTCGTTTTAAGCTAACTTTCCCAAACGAGTTTCCCGTGATCTTTTTGACCCCTTCAATTCTTGTACTATGTGGCAATTGACTTCAGAGCCGCCAACAATGCCACTGCTGATAGACATTATTTTTCGAAGAATACATCGACAAATCTTTATATTTGGAGGAGATGTTGTCTCAACAACAATTGTCTCATCAAGATGATCAACCGGGACCCTCCAAAAAATGTAAATTTTATAGTTATTTTAGTTAAATACGCATAGTTTGTGAATTAAACCGCAGAAACTTCAAAAAGTCTGAAATTTTTGCAGTTTTTCCCGTATTACGCAGCAAGCACAACTTTTTTTTGCTTGCAAAACATAGTTTCACACTTCCCTAACGGGTCCAAATAACATCAAAAATGCAGCTTTACATCGTGGTTTGCTTTTTTAACGGTTTTTTTTAATACGATTTGACTGGCCTATATTTATAATATACAATTCTCTTTAAGATTTTCATTAATATTTGAAATTGTTTAAACTTCTTTCATTGGAATATTTTCATTTTCTTTAGTAATTATATGTATCGATCAAAAACAGGCATACAAGCTACAAACAAGCTTACAGGCACTTGAAAACGGAGAAATATTATTATTATGTAAACGATTCAAACCTTGGGTTTCCCCAGCAAAGACAACATGGCAGGCCAAGGACAAAAGCACATACGTATTGCCAAGCGAAAAAAATGTGCAAGAATGGTTAGGGTTGTGTGGTTGTAAACATAAATTTTCTAACTATCCGTGATGTGTTGTATACTTGCAGCCAAGCTAGGAATACTTTTTCGATAAAGAGATTGGTCTTAGGTAACCCCTAATTGCAGGCTACCATGCCATTGGAAAGAAGAGGCGAATGACTCTTTCTTCAGTAAATTAACCTTAGAAACAGATGTTGAATATATTCAAAATGAAAAGAAAAATTAACACACGAAACGCACACCAGACAGTGAGTTTCGACGATTTCAACAGGATTTGCTAAATAACATTGTCACAGTTATTTTTTTTTTCGGGACATGGTTGTTGCACTAATCCCACATTGTTACTTTTTTTTAATGTTTCTTATTGTCGTATTGTTCCTTGTTTGTTTTGTAAATATTTGTTTATTCTAAAAGAAATAATTGTCCGTATGATGATGGATTCCTTTTATTTAGAACTTTTATTTAGAAGATATATATAAAAATAGGAACTGATATAATCACATACAGTATAGGAAGGCATAGTGTTGATATTTAAATCCGTAATCTTATTTGTACCATATATTCATACACTGACTTCTTAATAGAAAGTGGATATCTGCCGTAGTTTAACAACTCATGCAAATTCGGGCAATAATTTGAATATATTCGAATTATAAAAAACACGATCATGTGTAGTTGGAGTCATTTGGTGTCTAACCACGTGCTGAGGTAAAGTGCCGCCATCAAAGCAGCTGAGCGATTTTCAACGTGAATAGTCATAGGCTGTAGCCATAAGAGCGATACTGAACCAACCAAAGTCGACTGTGGGTGCTATTATCACGAAGTGGAAACCTGAAGGAGTGGAAATACGACATCATGGAGATGGCCCAGCTAACATGCTGACCCATAGAGACCGGAAGGTCCTGAAGCGGTTGGTACGGCAGAACAGGGCTGATCCAGTGGAACAACGGCGGCAGGACTTCCAGAAGGCAACAGGAACAAATGTCAGTACCACGACAATTCGTCGAGCACCACAATGCGCCGTGCCGTAAAGCCCGTGTTGTCAGCGCCTGCTTTCCGGAGAATAATGTTCAGGAATTTCAATGGCCCGCCGAGAGTCCGGACCTCTAACCCATTGAACATCTGTGGGATGAATTGGATCGCCGGATTCGTGCGCGTCCGATGCGACCACAAACACCCATCCAACTTGGGTAGGCTTTGAAGGAGGAGTGGGCAATAATACCGGTTGCTTGCTATCAGAAACTGGTGGAGGTCAAAAGGTCACATTACATGCTATTAGACACGCTGTAAATAAAGCGTCTGTTCCATAACAAAGGTGTCCACTTTGAATTCAGCAGTCAGTGAATATTGAAGTTGTTTCTCTTTTATCTTCCAGTATCATCAGGAATTCATAAGTTGTGATAGACAAAAGATTACGACTCGGATTTTATATAGTAGGAGAATACCTTTATTACTGTTATTAAGCTGCTTTTATACAAGAGACATTATTTTCGTGAGAATTCATATAGGGTAAGTCATTTCAGTGAATCTTGGAATCACAAAGAAATTACGTCTATATTCCATACATCGAACGATAAAGAACAATTTCTTAGGTTAGTGATAAACGGATGATTAAAGGAACTTTGAGAAGTTAATCGAACATGATTACTAAAGAAGTAATATTTATTTTCAAGAACAAGAACTGAGTAATTTTAGATGCATCAACAAGCTGTTAATGAAGTTGAAATAATCTACGACCTCACTTTATACCACGTGTTGCTAGGAATGCGATTGCAGGGTGCATCTCTAATGATCGTTTAATAAGCAAGCATTATCCTTATGCATGGACCGAGCGATCCACTGATATATACAGGTTTGGCTCTGGGGTTATCTCATTAATATGGTTTATCGAGGTAGGGTGCACACGCTATGGGACTTCAAAAATGCAATAACATGTGAATGTGGGCACCTGCATGATGAATACCAGCACGGTATGCATCGAATGCAAATGGTCTCTGAGGATGGAGAACACATTGAACATCTTCTGTGACCAACCGTTCTGTTCCACAATTCCGAATTCGAACGAGCAAAGAAAAGCAGAAGACACTGTATAACAGACAGCAGCACCACATGCCCCATGATGGTGACTAAGTAAACTAAAACCTTTTTACTTATGATTGCAATCCCCATGATCCATAAGCGCTTAATATTTATCAACTTAAGGTGCTTCAAACACCTAAAGTTATTTCATGGACATCTTGTATATTAGTTTTCAATAAAATTTGCCCTCTAAAATTTCCGACCCCCCCTCCCGCCACCGTCCTTGCCATGGACGATGGAAACAGATACAGTAATTTGAAGGTTCCCAGTTGGAGGTTCCGAAACATGCTGGCTAACGGAGCTACGGTTCTACCCAAATTAACCTTCATGCGCTCGCGCCCTCTAGAGTCACACTTCCGCTCGCATGGACGGCAATTTGGCCGTCAATGATTTTTCACAATTTCCAACAATTTCCTTCGATCAAATTACATACTTTTGGATATTTATAATAAATGACCATAAACACAATATCGTATGCTCAATTTTGACGAGTAATCTTTGTTTAAAAAAAATTAGTACTCTTAAAATCACGATATGACATTTTTTTTTTGAAACAAAAAAATGAAAATACTACCTGAGAAGCTAACTAGAACTAAACTTAACTTGACACTATTTACTAATGTAAATATCAAAATATGCAATTTGATCAAAAGGAAATTGCTGGAAATTGAAAAAAATTATTGACGGCCAAATTGCCGTCGTTGCGAGCGGAAGTGCGACACTAGAGGGCGCTATCAAAAGAAAGAAAGACGATGAAAGAAAGGTTAAAAAACTGCTAAGAAATAAGAAGAGATAAACATAACACAATCTAAAGTATTATAAAGTAAATAAAAAGCGAAATTATAGTGGAAAATAACGAAACATTTAATTGCATTTTAAGTTTTGTGGAGTTAGAAAAATTCGCGTATCCGCTCGCACCGACGGCAGATTGGCCGTCAACTCACTTCCTGGACTTTGGATAAGAACTGAGTCTCCGAAAACGACTAACTTCATTATTTTACATTTTCAGCCAGCAGAGGAAGGCTGAACTTGAGAATACATGCCCCTCTCACACGGCTCTCGTCGTTTGGGGAAAAAAGCAGCGCAAAATAACAAAATGACGGCCAATTTTCCGTCCGCGCGAGCGCATGAAGGTTAAATTGGGAGGTATTGTGCCGAGAACTGCATGATACAAGGGTAGTGAAAGATGATGTGCGTAAACGATCCCTTTGGGGCACCAGGCGAAACCCAATCGTTCCTAGCCTTCCACTAGGAATAGGGGGATTGCCAAGTGGTGACCTTTATTCTATCGGTCTCGTGGGACATAAATGGGGAAAAAAAGAAATAAAAACCAAAAAACAAGGGTTAGGGTCGCTTTCGGAAGTATCTAACCCCAACAGCAGCTACCCCCTAGGATACCTAACCCTAACAGAACCAAAAGAAAACATCAGTTCTTCGATCTCCCAACAAGCAAGTACAAGTACATCCATCACCTAAACCGAGCTGCACGAACATAACAGGCAGTTCCGATTTATCTTCAGGAGCTAAGGAAATCAAACCTACTGCTTCAAACATTAGCAGATTGCACCTGGGCGGTTTGTCCAAAACAACCAGGAGAAACATGAGGCAGAGGGAAGCAGATAGTACACCTGTAGCTGAAAGCAAGCAATACCTCCTAACGAAACTACAAAAAAACATTGTTCAGATACCTCCACACCTTAACCGCTTAACGTTCAGGGCCTTCCGAAGAAACCTAGCCTGGGACCAAAGCACAAAGTTACAGTGAGACCATCTCTAACATTAAGATAAATTCCCCGATGAAAAACTAGACAGCAGTGAGATAGGCACCATCCAATTGGACCTTCTTAGGCGGGTGGATGGGACATCAGAAGGGGAATCTCTAGTGAAGAATTTTAATCTAAATGGAAGGGCTCTAGTCTATCAGCGTGAAGATCAGGCAACTGCACAAATGTTGACAAGAGCTTTTAATAACAATAACAGTGTTCTACAAGGCACGAGGTGACAAGCCAGTGACCTGCGAAAACCTGTCAACATTGCTTTTAAAACAAGAGACATCTGGATAACTCATTCAGCTGTTCTATTGCGTAGACTCAATGCCTACAACTAGAAGTTTAACACCAATTGTTGCCGAGTAATGAATCGCATCTCAGACACTCAAGCTTTAAGATGGATCTTTCAAGTAGACAGGGAATCTGTCACGGCTATCGTTGAGGCGCAATGTTTAGCATACACCGGGGGTCGATAAAAGAATCTTCAAGATCCTACGTGATCCAGATATTGTGAAACCAAAGATTAGTACCTCAACACCTGAGCCCTCCACTTCTAAGGAGCCGGATAGTTGTTTCACACCTACTCAGATAGAAGGTCTGACAAAAACAACAATGGAAGTGATGACATGAGAATTGAACATGGGATCAGACTTATCTGATAACATAGAAATGGTTGAGATGGACGAGGGTGGGGACCTCTCTGATGGAGTGTTGCTATCCGACACCCACAGTGAAGAAAACATCTAAATTGTTCCACGCTCAACCATTGATTCTTCAATGTCACCACAATCATGTTGAACTGCATTCTGATGAATCTTCACCACAGCCGATCTCCCACGGCGGACTTCTGCCACAGACTGGCTGAGGATAACATTGATCCTGAAATGATACAACTATACTACTCAAGAACCTTGGATTTATAAAGATAATATTTCAGGATTACAAAATCAGGATGGTCGTCTGTGTACGACACTACCTGTGACGATATAAGAACCTGTATTCTGGTCAGAAAGGCATGAACGCCCTACCCCTTACAGAGTTTCTCTCAAGAGACACAACTGCAGTGAAACTTGCTCTAACACGAAATAAAATTAGTGAACTCTTTGTTGTCTACTTATGAGGAGAATGATGACTTTCCTCCTTTTCAGTTAAGGAATCTTATAACCATTGTGAAAGCAACGAAACACTACTCATTAAACATTATTGGATGTGACGCGTGTGTCTAAAAGTATTGTTGAATTCTGTAAGATCAAATGGGCTATTTCTATATTTAAACCTTTCAAAGCCCCAGGTATGGACGATATTATTCCAGTACATCTATAAAAAGACTTGGATATCGTCATAGCCGCATTTTTAGGGCAAGTATAGCATTAGGGTATCTCTTGTTGCAATGGAGACAAACCACAGCTATCCTCATTTCTAAATCTGACAAACCTATTTGAATGGAAGCTAAAGCTTATTGACCTATCAGCCTGACCTCTTTTTTGCTCAAAACCTTAGAGAAATTGGTTGATAGATACATAAGAGATGAGATTCTTGCGTCATGGATATCTGTTTGTATAGAAATATCAGAGATAAGAATATTTAGATTTTTTCTGATAGCCAAGCAGCACTGAATGCTCTGAATCAGTGCCGCATTACTTCAAAGATCGTTTTTGATCACCTCAAAGCTCTTTATTTATTGACACAGGACAATAGAATTCGTATTTTTTGGATGCCAGGACATGTGTTTATGAGGGCAATAAGAAAGCCGATTCTTTTGCTAAGATAGGCTCGGAATTGATCTTTGTAGGTCCAGAACCTGTTATTGGTTTATCCAATAACATGATTAAATAGAGTTTTCTTAAGAAAATGAGAGCTTTACAGCTTACGTCTTGCCACAGGTTTGATTGTCAAAGACAAGGCAAGATGCTAATCAAGGGACCTAGCAATAAACGTGCCTCCGAACGAAAATTGGTCGGTCGGATCCATTTGCAATGGCTGAAGGGGAGCGTTTGAGACCAAAATTATCATATTGAAATGAAAAAAAATTAAGGTGAATGAGGATGTTTTGGAACACAAATTAAAAATAGAGTGATTCAGTCCAAAATTTACACATTCAAAACATCCTGATTCATTTTCTTTTTTCATTTCTTATCTTTTTTCATTTCAATACGATAATTTTGGTCTCAAACGCTCTTCTTAAGCCCATTACACGTGGATCCGACCGACCGATCTTCGGATCCATGTGCAATGGGCTTTGTCAAGCATTTATGGCTTTTGAACCTTAAAGACGACTCTGTTTGTAGGAGTAGTCATTATGAAGATGAGATTTCCTCGCACAACATGTGTAACTGTGAATATTTCACAGCACTTAGACATAAATTCCTAGGACCTAGACATAAATTCCTTTCTTTTTAGAAACCAATGGATTTGTTTACGGTCCCTATATTTAAACTATTGGCGTTTGCCATAGCTACTGGTCTCTTTGTGGATTAAGATTGGAGGAAGTACAATAGATCATAGGTCGTGACACTAGATATATTTACCACCCACTTTTGACATTATATTTCATCACATTCCGATAAAATTTCCCAATAAGTGCTTTTCTTGATATTCCCCATGTATCATTATCTACTATTTCGAGCATCATTATTCACAAACGTTTGTTAATCACCATAATAAATCCTTTTTAGCTACTAAAAACAAGAAAGGGAAGGCAAAATATCAACAATTTTATAAATAAAACAAAGATAAATGAGTAAAGAACACAAACTTCTAAAAATTTTCAATATTCTCAATATTTCTGCTCCCTAACAGAGAACTTTCTTCAGGAGATTATATATGAAAAAAATAAATAAAAATATGTTTCGTTCCTTGACAACAACAAAAAAAATTTTGAATAAACAATCATAAACTATCATATAATAAAAATAACAATAATAGCGAGAAAATCTATCTAAATGAAATTTCAACTTTTCATTTGCTCTTCCAAGAACTGAGTTACTGAACTAACGTGCTAGAGGAAATACTGTCAAATTTTCAAATTCCCATTTTAATATGATTTTCATTCTTATGAAGAGGTGTGCTCTAATGCTCAATGGAACATCTCGGAAATAAAGTTGCGCAGATACTGCACTATGTTGTCCAAAACAGTCGTGTTAGGAACAATACCTTGATGGGTTTTGGCCATGGAGATACTGGCCTTGCCAATCACACAATCTAGGATCCGGCGAGAGTTTTGGCCAAGTAATGGGAAAATTATATGCGGCTATTTTGAATGTTAGTCTTATCGATATAAAAATGAACTTCAACTCTATAGAAAATGTTCTGTAGCATGGCATTGTCCTCTTCCATTCTAGCCTAAAAATGTCATAGCAAATGTCAGATGTTTTTCATGATTCATTAGTACCGCACCATATTTTAATCTATTGGCCCATTTTGGTAATCATTAAGGCCAGCTTGCATCGATCCCGTGATGTTAAATTAAAACCATAAATTAAAACCATAAAATCATAAATTAACTGAAGTTAAATTATCTAAATAAAGTGTTAATAGATCTATTTAAAATTAATACTTTTTTAATGTTTCTATTGTTGTAATGAATGATGTTACACTGAGATATATTAATCATATCACAAAGATAATATTTATATCTTTATATTAATCACATCGCCAGTTTTAAAGAGTATTGTTATTCCTCATAATATGTAATTTTAATAATATTAATTATGTCTATTAGGAAAATTATGATATTGGAATATTATTTAATATTTGATAAATATTAAAAAATTGAATTGTGAAAACTAATAGATTGATACTGAGTGATTGATGGAAACTTTGGATGTAATCGGCAAACTTAAAGATGTTTTTTACAAATGTTTTTAAACGGATTTTACTTAGAAAATACATGCGATTTTCATAATATTTCGAAATATATATTTTATCGAAATAAATATTAAGATAAAAATTAATTAAATAATTATTTTATTTATTCTTTAAATTTAAATCATTATTTACAGAGGCATGTTCAATTATAAACTTTAAATATAATTTCATAAAGAAATATAAAAATTAGAAATTTAAAAACAAGAAGTGAATCAAACAAGTAACTCATATGAAGTTAAACATTTAATGTTTATATCTTTTAAATACTTGTTCTCTTAGAAGAACAATGGCGCGGTGCAAAATTAGAATTTCAAAAATGTAGCCTGAATATCATTAAAATTAAAGAAATAAGAAAATTGAAACATTGTATCATTTACTCTTACTAAAATGGTAGATATTTATCTATAAAAAAGTATCTTTTAATATAAAATGGCAAAAAGTTGATTTCATGATTACCTGTGTAATTCGAGATGAAGTATCCGCCTTCATCAAACACAAATTTGTTGCTAGTCCTTGATATTCTATTAAATGACCTAAAGGAAAACCAAACTAAGAATGAATTCAAACCATCTCAAGAAGGAATGTGAACAACTTCAATAATTAAAAACTAATAGCATTAATACATTATATGAATAACAAACTTCCAAATCCACTGGATCTACGTAGTTTCTTAAATTCGATTATTTTAAATACTGAATCCAAAATCCAATTTACATTCATGGGAGTCGAGTCTCTCCTTTTTTGTATTTCCGATAACGAACCTGACACGCATTGTCACTCAGACTGATACTGATAACACTGACATGGTGACCTAGGATGATTTTGTCTTTGGTTCCGACGCTCGTACGGCTATCCATATGCATCTTTAAGAATTGTGGCAGATTTTGAGGCTACAGGAATGAGAAATGACAAACCAAGAGCCAAATGGGCCGTTCAAGTATTATGTAATCAATAAACGGGAGGAGGGGGCTTATTTTTGCTAACGAGGGGGAGATCGGAGCAATGCTTATGTAAGACAAACAAACATGCACGAGAGAGATTGCGTTGTGCAAGATAGACTTTTCTTCAGTATTTCATGTATACTTCATATTTTATTTGTTACATTTTAATTCAGTTGTGAATATGTTAATTTTATGAAAGGAAAAATTAAATGCAACAATTTGCATTGGTGATCTATAGTTATTGTAGTTTACGTTGAAATAAAAGTGAATTAACATGTAAGCGATTGTTATTCAAGAAAAAGCAACTGCTTTGTTATTAACCATGATTGAAAGTTGAGAGATGTTCTCATTGTGTTGAAAGATTGTGTTGATTCTGTCTCTCGGGTGTAAAAAGGAAGAAGAGGGATGGTCGGATGGCATCGAGGAAGATGGCGACAACATGGCGTATGATAATATAATTCTGGAAGAGAAGTTGAAGACAGTCTTCGCGGCAGTATCATTAACTGCATAGAATTATTCTTCTCCTACAGCGAATTTATGATATTAATGCAATCTGTGAGGGATAAATGATGAGTGTTATTAAATGAACCGTGATTGAAACATTACTATTGTGTAATCCACTAATGATGTTCATGTGGATTATTTCTCTGTTGCTATAAGAGATTGCAATTATTTTTTTTACAGTCATTTGATCTCTTATGTACAATAAATATAATTAAATTATATTGGTTATGGTTACAACTGCGACAGCGTCCACTGCGCAAATTCCATACTTTGAATAATCAACAAGTGAGAGATACATAATATTATGTCAGTTGTTATTCTAAGCCATATGTTGTAAGGATAAAGAAATTTATTAACAAAATGGCGACCAATATGTTGATGTTTGATGATGAGAATTTTTTACGATGGAAAATTGAATTAAGAACATCTTTACAAAAAGAAGGACTATGGACGTTGGCATATAGCCCAATTCAAAAGATTCGCGATATTGTGGATCCTGATAAAAAAACGGAAGTTGCTAATGAAAGTTGAAAAAGCTGTTGGCTTAATCACTGGATCTGTAGAAAAAGAAAAAGAGGATTCCCAGTTGCTCATAAAGGAATTGGAAGATAAATTCAACACTACCGATTTCCTGAAAATAACTGAATTAAAGCGAGATCTGTACATCGCAAGTAAAACGTCGAGTGATGATGATTTGTCCAACAAAATCATGAAACTAAAGATGATTATTGTTGAAATCGAACAAAAGGGTGGTCAGCTAGACGATCGTGAAATCTGCTGGATTATATTATCGGGTCTTCCAAAGGAATACCAATCGTGTGCGCAAAGCTTGTTAACACTTCAAAAAGAAGCAAACTTCAATTGTGAACTTATTATTGCTACCATCATTAAAGAGTATCAAAGAAATAAGAGTAGTGCAACTCAAGATGGATTGATCTTAAATCAATGCCACAGCGCTAAAGTTGAAGATCAAGAAAAGTCATACAAAAGCGCAATATATTCGTGAATGCTTCAAATGTGGAAAAAGCGGTTCACTTAGCGAAATGCTGCCGCAGTCGGAGCATTAAAGAAAGAGATAATAATAGAGCGACCAAGAAGAAGGAAGACAACAACAAATCCTTCTATGGCATGATGAGTCTTTATGAACATGAAAAGATCTGTCAAAATAGTAGAAATATATGGTATTTCGATAGTGCCAGTACAAATAATATCTGTATCGAACGAGAATCTTTATCTGAATATGAGACACTGAGCAACCCCATTGAGATATTTGGGTCCAACAATACATCCTCTAACGCCATTGACGGGAACCAAGTAATTTTGAAAACCAAGTTGCCGCATGGTAAATATCAACTGGTTAGAGTTACCAATACTTATCATGTGCCTGATAGGAATGTAAATTTAATATTGGCAGGCGAAATTGCCTCAAAAGGATACAAGCAACACATTTACAAAGATAGATATATCGTGCAACATCAAGACAAAAAACTGTGTATGATTGGCTATCATAGAAACAATTTATTTGAAGGGGACTGCTGCATTATATGTAGGGATTCACAATCTCATTTCAGCGAAAAGGTATATGATCAATACCAGCTATGGCACTCCAGATTGGCACACATATCAGCTAAAAAGATGAAGCTCATCAAATAAAGGAATCTACTTAGAGACAAAGAGCATCTGAGCATACCATGAGATGACAATGTGTTTTGCAAAAGTTCCAAATGTGGAAAACATATTCATCATCGAAGAGTAAAAGGAGTAAGATCAACTAAGACATTGGAGTTAATTCACTGTGATTTGTGAAGTCCGATCAGATTAAACAATCCAGATGGTTTACAATATAAATGAAGTTTCGTTGATGATTTCTCAAGAAGAAGTTTCGTTTATCTTATGAGAAGCATAGAAAAAGTCCTGAAAATTTAAAGAACTTCGTAATTTTTGAGGAAAGATCCACAGGAAACCAAATGAAGTCTCTAATTACCGATCAAGAAACCGAGTATGAGAACATCAAAATAAAAGATTTTTTTAAAAGGAAAAGGCATTTGTTTCCATCATTCATCTGCCTGCCAACCACAGCAAAATGGCGTAGCCAAGAGATTCAACAGGGCACTCATGGAGAATGCACCAACACTTTTACTAGATTCAAAGTTTCCCCTACGTTTTTGGTCATATTCAATCCTCACTGCCAATTATATCCTTAACCGCGTCCCACATCAAAGCGTCTCTTTCGTGATTCCGTTGGCGAGATGGTTCTATAATAAGTATCCAAGTATTAAGCATCTGAAAAAGTTTGGAAGTATGACGTTTATTAAGATTCCGAGCAAACAGATCAAGAACAAGTCCAGTAGTAGAGCTAATAAAGGAATAATGCTAGGATATTCTGTTAAAACTAGAGGTTATTATATTTATGATGTAGCCTGACCTCCAGTGCCCCGTAGGCTTGTATAAGCTTGTGGCGGAAAACTTTAACCTAACTTAATCCAATAAATTGATTAAAACAAGAAATGTGTATGTGAATAAAAATCAACGCGAATGGAAGCTATTGAAATCTTTAAACAGCAAATCAGAAAATTATGAAAAGTTTGTTTTTCCTACCCAGATTGAAGAGCCTGATGGATCCATTTCATTCGATAACGTCGATAACATACAAGAGAGTTATGACGAAGAAATAGAAGATCATACCCACAATAGTGAAGAAAACAGTGACAGCCTAAATGAAGAAGAGTCAGATCATGAGTATAGGTCTGTACGCAACAGAAGAATTTTCCGTAGACAAGATGCACACATTAATGCAGCTATCTTAAGGGATGAACCTTCAACTTACGAAGAGGCTATAAATGGAAAAGATAGTAAAAAGTGAGAAGCTATCAAAAAGGAATTGGATAGCATTAATCAACACGAAACTTGGGTCGAGACTAAGGTTCCACAATATGTAACCTCACTTTCAACCAAGTGGATTTTTCGTAAGTAAACCAACACGCAAGGTGAAGTTATTACATTCAAGGGACGTCTGATAGTTAATAGTTTTCTTCCAAAATCTGGCATAAATTATGATAAGACTTACGCTCCCACACTAAGCTTAGGTGTTCTAAGATTACTATTGGCTTTAGCTATTAAGTATAAATTATTGATCCATCAATATGACGTGAATAGCGCTTATATAAACGATATCGTGATCAATGATATATACCTTGAAGTTCCTGAGGGTGTAAAAATTAAGAATCCTCAACAAAATGGACTCAAATTACTAAAGTCGTTGTATGGACTTAAGCAGGCAAGAAGGAATTGGTTTACCTCCTTTCGAGAGAGATTGTGTAAAGAAGGTTATGTAGCATTGAAGACTGAACCATGCATTTTTGTAATAAAACCATGGGAAAGAATTATATATACTGTTACCAGGCGTTTTGTCCGCTCCCCCTTCAGCGCAGTCGACTCGACCTTCCCTGCATACCTCGGCCGAGTCGACCTATCCTACGCCTATAAAACTAGGCGCGGAGCGCCTGAACATCAGTTCGTCTCAGCGGCAGGAGCCGCAAAGGTCTCCCATTGGAGAAAGCAGAGTATAGCAGTTCGTCTCAGCGGCAGGAGCCGCAAAGGCTCCAATTAGGAGCGGAGCGTTCGAGGGCAGGTCTTGGGCAGAAGCCCAGGTAGAAGGACTCTACCCGAAGATAGAGGATCTCCGGCCAGGAGATAGAGTTTAGCCGTAGAAGTCTTGTTGGGCAGCCGCCCAGAGTGAAGTCAGTTAAAGCCAAACCAAGTGCATTCGCTAGTGCGAAGACGGTGCAAAATCGACGCCGAGACGGCAGCGCCCATTCCCGGTAAGGAACCTGAGAAGCTCGCTAGTCGTTGCGTTAGGAAGGCACCGTGAGGAAGATAACCGAAGCCGTGAACCGAGCACTCGTCCCCGGTAGAACCCTGAGACGACCGCCGAGCGTTAGGAAGGCACCGTGAGGGAGACGCCGAGACGGCAGCGCCCATTCCCGGTAGAACCCTGAGACGACCGCCAATCGATAGGAAGGCATCGTAAAGGTTAACGGAAGCCGTGGTTGCAGCAGCCGTCCCCAGAAGTACCCTGAGACGATCGCTTGCCGGTAGAGGACTGGAAAGAAGACAGCCTAACCGAAGAATCCTTTCGATATTCGAATTACTTGTAAATGACCACTGATCTTAAATAATAAAGTCTCTTTGGTTTTTAATTGCCTGGCTCCCGTCGCATTCTGTTACCCTCCGCTACCGAGCCTTTACGAAAGCACGGTAGCAATATTACATGTATATATTGACGATATTCTTATTTTTGGTAAGGATGCATCTATTATTATCGATATAAAGAAAGAGTTATATCGACTCTTTGAAATAAAAGACCTACGTGAAATTGGCGATTATTCTGAAATGAAAATAATCCATAACGCCGAAAAGCAGATGCTAACAACAACTCAATCAAATTTTAACGATGATCTATTATCCAAGCACCAAATGCAGTACTGCAAAAGTATAGGGACACCTTATATTGAAAATGGTAAAGAAATATTTGAAAAGGTTCAAAGAGCTACATTGCTGAACAAAGAGGATCACTTGACCTGCAGAAGTATCATAGGAAGCCTCACCTATCGAAGCAACTGCGGTCGTCCTGATATCACATATGCTGTAAACCGGTGCGCGGAGAAAACAATGCTCCATCCACTAACGATTATATTAAGGTGAAAAGAATTTTGAGATATTTAAAAGGTACAAAGACATGCAAAATGATATTTTCTCATAATGGCGACGAACTGATAAGTTACTCAGATGCAAGCCTTGCTAACGGAAGCAATGGAAAATCTACATCTGGTTATGTTGTATTTTTAGCAGGAGGTGTTGTATCGTGGTCAAGCCGCAAGCAATCTATAGTATCTCATTCCACACAAGAGTCTGAACTAATTGCATGTTGTGATTGAAGTAGGTTTATCATAACTTGTAAAAACACTATCTAAATTGAAATTTGATAACATCACTGATAAAGCTGCCCGGATCTCTTGTGATCCGATCATCCAGATGATAAATGATACATATAATCAAATCAGGAGCCGCCACATTAAATTGAAGTATCACATAATAAAAGATTATGTAGCACATCGAGAGATTTCATTGACGTATGTGGAGAGTAACAAGAATCGAGCAGATATTTTCACAAAGGGACAGCCACAATCCAGACATTAAGAAAGGGCCAATAAATTATACGTAAAAGAGTGAAACGACAGATTAATGTTTTTTTTTCATTCCTCCCTACTCATAAATTCTTAGGCAATGCAAATTGAGAGGAGAATTGTTAATTTTAGGAAAAGAAAAATTAAATGCAACAACTTGCATTGGTGATCTATTGTTATTGTAGTTTATGTTGAAATAAAAATGAATTAACATGTAAACGATTGTTATTCAAGAATAAGCAACTGCTTTGTTATTAACAATGATTGCAAGTTGAGAGATGTTCCAATTGTGTTGAAAGATTGTGTTGATTCTGTCTCTCGGGTGTAAAAGGAAGAAGAGGGATGGTCGGATGGCATCGAGGAAGATGGCGACAAGATGGCGTATGATAATATACTTCTGGAAGAGAATTTGAAGACATTCTTCGCGGCAGTATCTTTAACTGCATAGAATTATTCTTCTCCTATATCGAATTTATCACATTAATGCAATCTGTGAGTGATAAATGATAGCATTAATTTAAAGTCTATTTTACATAATTTTGTGAAATGATTTTTAGAAGTAACCTAGGACTATATCCTTCGAACTCGCCATGATAGTGAAATAGGCTAAGCCAGCCTCTAATGATCGGACATTGTAACGAACGTTTTTATATAGTGAATCGTGTATAATAACTGAAGATTAAAAGTAAGTGACTTTTATATATTATTGCAGCAAATGCGAATAAATAGGAAGATATTCAAGTAATGGTAAATTGTGACTTCAGATTTTATTGTTATAACAGATACGGACAGTAGTATAGATTACGTAATAGTATATGATTAATTTATGACCTTCGAGTGAATAACGACGGTATTTATTTAGAAATCTCACTTTCAATAAATCATAGTGTAATAAATTACGTGGATCTGGATGGCTTAAATTAAATGTTCTTTAATAAGTTCTATTTTAAATTAATACACAGTTTATGTTCCTGCTTAGCGTAGCAAAATTTACACAGAGTATCGGCTTGATATATAAAGTTCTGTTTTTTCCACAAAGTATTACAAAAGTCAAATTTATCTCACGTATTCCTGGTTCGGTTAACTCTTGAGCTGTTTTCTTTCTTCTTGCTTGGTTCGCTGGCATGTTTTTTTTATTCGATGACACAAAACAGAGTAGAACTACGGTGGCTTCTCACGACTAACGAGTTTTTCATTTCTTCATCTCTTAATCGGCGACCAACGCTTCATCTGGCGACCAATGCCTTCCTCGCAACTGCTCCGTTCTCTCTCGTGTCTTCTGACCAACACCCCTCTCCTCGACTTGCAGCAGTCCTTAATACCGGAGTTTGCCACCAGCCTAATTTGCATTTAGTCTCGTTCACCAAATTACAAAACATACATAATTTAAGAGATTGTAAACAAGCATAATTATTTAAATAAATAAACATAAATAAATATAACAAAACGTCATTACAAATAGAACTTTTAATAGATAACCCTAAAGGGGTGAAGGGACTGTGAACTTTTGTAAGCAAACTCTTCATTAATCCAAAAAGTTGTTCAACTAAACGAATTTGTGAATAATATTTTAGAAGTGAAATATATATAGTAATATATTTTATATGCGTCTTGGTGTTATTAAATGAATCTTGATTGGAACATAACTATCGTTTAACCCACTATTGGTGTTCAAGTGGATTATTTCTCTAGTGCTATAAGAGATTGCAAATATTTATTTTAAAGTCATTTGATCTCTTATTTACAATAAATATAATTAATTTCTTTATTTTTTTCTCAGAATATCATGTAATATATTGTTCAGTGGTGTCATGTGGAAGTTGCAGATGATTATCTATCCCTCTGGGTCCAAAAAGAATCAGAAGAAATCAAAATATGGTCAGATAAATGAATAAAAGAGAAAAATGCAGAATTCTGATTTAATTTAAAATAAACTAGTTTAATAAATAGGATTAACCTACAAGAATAAATAGTAAGTTAAAGAAAGAAATAGATTAAGAAATACTGGGAAATCACATACAATAAGATAAATAAAAAGAAATATATAAAGCAACTATCATAAGAGAAATGCACGGCAAGATGATCGGCTGAGTTCTAAAATAATAATAAAACACGAATAAATAAAAAAATTGCAGTCCTGTCCAAGTGCAGTTGATGGATTGTAATCGAAAGTCTAAATAAAGCTGTTATCCACTAGTTGCAGTCTTGCCGATTTGATCACTAGGAGAATGAAGAGAAACTTACAATATTGTCTTAGTCTTTAAGTCACTGGGTACCTGCAGTTTAAACAGTAATTTTGCTCTTCTGGCAAGAGATCAAATGAATTTTTCTAATAAGATAAGGATGTTTCGAACCCCTTCCTTATTTCCCCAAAAAAATCTTTATTTTCTGAATATCTAGACAAATGAACTCCATCTTTCCATTTAGTTGCTCTAAAATAATTTTCTTAGAAGATAACATTTTTGTAACGGACTCATAAGTAATACATGGAACGAGCATGATAGAAATTTAAATATAGAGTCATTCCTCCATACACACACACTTATAGCATGGAAGTGGTGAAGGTGAACTGACGTTATTATGAATCTGAACTCCGTTCTCCTGGAATTTCGGTTTTGGCCTCTTTCATTGTTGCGCTATTTTATTTGAATCTAATTTCATAGTTTGGTTTTCATTGTATTCCATTCGTTAGTTTCTTTTTTCTTCTTTTCCTAACAGCATTTCGCTGGTTGAGAGCCAGAAAGTCTTAACAGCAAAAATTTGCGCAAATTTTTCTTAGCTGATATCTTCCGGCTCAGAAAATTTTTTGCAGATTTAAATGAAATTTAGAAGTAAATTCTTGTTCACAACAATCTTGTTACATGCAAATTTACACGTTTCTATCTTTAATTACTGATTTAAAGCATTTTCTTAAACTTCAAACTTGTTTCCCTAAAACAAGGATTTCTGCAGTTCTGGCTCTCAACCAGCGATTTCAATTATTCAAATTACAAGCGATGAATTAAAGATTCCTTAATATTAAATATATTCATTACATAACATTGAAAAATAGATAGAAGCTAGCGCTGAAATTCAAAATTATCCCATTATATATATATATATATATATATATATATATATATATATATATATATATATATATATACAACTGCTGAACTGGAGACACTCGATAAAAAAACACGAAAACTTCTAACTATACATCACTCATTACACCCTAAGAGTGACATTGATAGACTGTATCTACCACGCACCATTGGAGGTCGTGGTTTATCACAGATACAACAAACTGTTGAAGAGGAAAAATATGGCCTCCGTGACTATATCAACAACAGTAATGAAAAACTGCTAAAAGCAGTTAAAACTGAAAATTTCCTGAAAGCCACCAAATCCAAAACAGAGTACAAAAAAGACCAGTACAATACTCGACTAGAAGCCTGGAAAAACAAGCCCCTTCATGGGTCTTTCTTCAAAAAAATCGAACATAAACATGCCAAAAATGTCATCTGGACTTGGCTAAAAAATGGTACATTGAGAAAGGAGACTGAGGGTCTGCTCCTTGCTGCACAGGAAAAGGCCCTTCAGACCAATGTTATGAAGGCCAAAATACAAGGCACAAGCACCAACAGCCTTTGCAGACTGTGTAACAACTGAGAAGAAACTGTAATCTGTGAGTGCTCTACAATTGCTAACACAGAATATAAAAAGCGACATGACGATGTAGCCAAGAAAATACATTGGGCACTATGTCGTAAATTTGGATTCCATACATCAGAAAAACCCTGGCATCACAGTATAGAAAAGGTCTTGGACAACGGGCAAGTTAAAATCCTCTGGGATTTTCGTATTCAAACAGACCAACATGTAACAGCTAATACGCCCGATATTATATTAATTGAACAAGAAAATGTGACCCTAATTGGCATTGCCATCCCTGGGGACTGTAGAGTCCAGGAAAAAGAACTGGAAAAAATCAACAAATACAGGGCTCTGGCACTTGAAATTACACGAATATGGAATAAAACAACTACAGTGTTGCCAATCATCATTGGTGCACTAGGAACACTATCACTTAAATTTATGGACTATTACACCAGACTTGAGGCACCAGCAATAACAACAGCTGAATTACAAAATACAGCCATCATTGGCACTGCGAACATTTTACGTCAATACCTTAGCAACATTTAGGCCCCTGGTTGAGGCCCGTCTTGCCTAAGAAAATGCCAGTGATTAAACGTGATTTTTTGTGTTTGTTTGGGTGAACGTTTACACTGTGTAACTATTTTTTAAAAGAAAAAAATTTGTTATATATATATATATATAATCTAATGGCCAAAGATTTCAATTAATCATTTGCAATTTAGTAATTTAGTAATTCATAGAAACGGTTTTTTGAAACTTGTATTGGGATTTTAAATTTCAGAAAACTGTCCAGCTTAACTATATATATATATATATATAAAGATACAGCCGAGCCGGCCAGCTATCTGAAACTTAAAATCCCAATACAAATTCCAGAAAAAAAGTTTAGTTTAGTTTCAAAATTTAACATCAGATGCCGCTGATGAAGTGAATGTAATTAGAAGCCGTACATTCACAGAAACAGTTTTCTGAAATTTGTATTGGGATTTTAAGTTTCAGATAGCTGTCCGGCTCGGCTATATGTTTAGTAATATAAGTGAATTTTATTCTTATATTCTTTACGCTCTAAATTTCTAAATTGCAAATGATTAATTGAAATCTTTGCATCGCTAAACTCGAAATTATGCATCATTCGAGTTTGGCCATAACTTTAGATCAGATTCAAAAACATAATTCGTGTACTACTGTAATATTTACTTACTGTACTTCACCGATAAACAAATACAGCAAATAGTTTCAACAAATGTTTGTTCCAAATCGCTGTAATTATTGAAATTTGTCATTGAAGGAAACATTTTAATTAGCTAAAAAATAAGAAGAAAAAAAGTTATCTTTCTACCAAGTTCAACATTTTTTATACGTCTGTTTCTCAATATTATAAAAATATAAAAATACACATTAATATCTAAAAGTAGTAACTGAATTACCTGAACCAAAGCACTTTCAAATTTTTTAGGTCTTGTTCCATTCCATAAAAGTTCAACATTCACATCTGTCAATTCCAAAAGCTTAGTTATATCAATGTCATCAACTGTTGCCTTAGAAATATTAAACTCGTGAATATACTCTTCTTTGTATTTATTAAATACTTCGGAATTGTCAAACGGTTTATATAAGCAGAATGTAAATGTTGGAAACTTAACTGAACTGTTCCTTTCGTATTCTACTTTGGTATCCGGAAATCCATTAATGAATTGTAACGTTGTTAGGATGTTTTGATACATGCAAAGTCCTAATGCCGAAAATAAAACACATATCCAAGTTATTTTGAGGAATTTGCTGGCAGCAGCATTCAATAATCTATCCACTCCGGTTATGCTCAGTGAAAAATTGATTTTATTATCACTATTTCTTGATCCACGAATGTTTATTATATTTAGAACACCAAGGAACTGTTTAATCTTTTGCCTTGGATTTTTCGGATTACATTCACTGTTGCTTACTTTCTTCGGAAAATCATGACTTGGGTTTACTTTTAGTTTTCTTATCTGTCGGAAAAACGATAAATTAGAATTTGGAAATGTTATATTTGTATTCTGTATCATAATTGCTAAGTTCCTTTAATAGAAAGCTGTGTATGAATTTCCTATTTTGATAAAGAATATTTCTCTATTCTTTGAAATTTAAAGATTGTTATATGAGAAACAGAAGGTTTTTGATATTATTTCATTAATTAAATAATTAAATTATATCATTATTTAAAGCAATTAATGTAGTACAATGAGTTGATATTTTCCTAAAATGGAGTATTACATATTAATGACCTTTTTCCCCTAATATCCACGAAAAAAAAGATATTCACAGAGCAAATTTCAGACGAAATAAAACTATAAAACAAATATTTTCAAACATTCTTATTGATAGTGCACGTTAATCAACAATTACACTTTTTTTTAGTATTTCTTATGTACTTTATATAGTTTTCTACATATTTTTTATATTGTTTTGTGTTTATTTGTGTATGTGGCAATATATATTTAATGATACGTAGCTGTTAATAACTGCATTATTGAGCAATTAGTCATATTGTGTAGCTCTGATATTTTTTGTAGTTTTTTGATGTTTGTAGCGGCATTTTATGCTTCACTTAACAATACATATCAGAATGCTATTCACATTAGTAAAGAATCAGGTACTACTTTAAATAAATTTTGTAACAATTTTAGAGTTCAATTTACATATGAAACTGCTTTGTTTCCAGCCAATACTTTTTACTAAAACAATTGTAATTACTTTAGAAAAACATTTAAGTGTTTTCGTTAGCTTTTATTCTCTCATGTTACGGAGTCAATGAGAAAGAACAGATCTAACATATTTCTTTATCTTATGTTTTGCAAAGAGTTCTCAATTTCAAGAACAAATAAGCATAAAAAAGCACACAATTAAAGATTTATTGAGGTATTTCTGGAATTTCCATTCCATTAAGTTTAATGAATGTTAATAGCTCAAAGGAATCAAAAGAAACATAAACAAAGAACAAAAACAAAAAACAAAACAATGGCGTTTGATTTAAAAACATCAAAATACAAATTACGACTAAAAAAAGATAATTAATTAATACCCTATAGCACACCTCTCAGCTTTTAATAGTATGGATGCCAAATGTCTAAAAATGAGATAATCTTGTTTTGGGATATGAATAAAAAGTTTTGAGTGTTTTTGAAAGCTTATATTATATAGATTTGAGATCCGATTGATGCCACTCTGTGAGACTTGAACAATTTCAGTAATTGAAGATGACGTCCAATATGGCCGCCACAAAATAGACAACTTTATTATGAAGCAATACTAACTTGTGACGTATCATTTTATATGTTTTTCGGATCGAGGATAAAGAAAATAATATTACTTTGGTGATAAAATTTACCACAATCGTTTTATTAGTCGAAAATAATTAGGATTTTTTTAATTCAAATCACATGAAACATCTATATCTTTTATCTTGGGAAAATAGTTTAATAATGAACACAATGGGGAATTGCAGTAAGGAACTTTAAAGTTGAATTAAAAAGGAACAGA
>JAFIDM010000006.1:1122940-1134084 GCA_023159025.1 Thereuonema tuberculata | reverse complement strand
ACTGGAGTTCTGCAGTACGGAACTTTGAACTTCACACTGCGGTAACGAACGGCTTCACTATAGCTGATCACTTCGCAGCTATCGTAATAATGTAGTGATAAAGGATCCTAATCGTTATCACTGGGATCTTGGAACTAACCGCACTTCAGCGAATAAGGAACAAATCCTATCTGCAGCTAACTTGGAAACGAACTGCCTTGTGCGGAAACCAGGAATACATCCACTCCGCACCGAGACTGCCAACGAACTGCCGATCTGAAGCGTGGCTTTCTTGCTCCGAAATGCACTGAGCACGCACTCGTTAATTGCGTAACAATGGGCCGCTCGCGCGCTTATCATTGTTTAACAATTACTCACGAGATTTCTGTCCTAAGCCTGAATCGGCAATATGGGCGCTGCCATTTTGAAAACACAGATAATTGAATCACTCACGAGATTTTGTCCTAAGCCTAAATCGGCAACATGGGCGCTGCCATTTTGAAAACATGGATTCAGGAATGCTTTTATCTATTTAGGCCTTCAGTGTGAAATGGAAGATACTGAAAGATAAGTTTTCTTTCACACAAACACAAACTTTACCTGGTACAGCCATCGCAGAACACAAATTCTCTTTAGTCTTTTGTAATTCCACTGAGCATTGTTTTTGACAGTTTTTGTTGATCGGTTCTCTAGCTTCAATTTATAGACTCGGCTACATTGCAAAATATTGGCCAATGATAATTTTTCTCTCTCGTTTGGAGCGAACTAGCGGTGTTGATTCGATTGCATTATAATAATGTTCCATTCATTCTGTCATTAGCGAACAAGCAAGAATAATGGTTGAAATGGTATTCATAAATAAAAGGCATAAATAAATTATGTCTTAAATTCACTATTCCATGTTACCACAAAATGTTCGTCAATTAAATCAGGTAGTAAACCAGGTAGTCAACCAGGTAGTTCAAGACTCAATATGATACACAAAACTGCTAAAATTCTCGAAGCTTTATAAAATCAAATGTTTTTGCGTCTGCAAAGATAATTTTAAGTAAAGGTTTATAAAAATGTATTATGGAAAGAAGCAAAACAATATTTTCTTTCAATCACAATAATAATAACAATACAGAACATACTTTCACAAAATACAAAACTACACCTACACTAATGTGTGTCTCAAATACGAAATAAGAAAAAGTCGATAGAAAAGAGCAAAAAAGTGTCACGGGAGAAATGAAAAAATAAACTAAAAAGAACCGTAACAACATGACGGTGCTGCACCACCTAAGCCAGGAGAGTGAAGCACTTCCTGTCCGATACCTTCTCAGAAAAGGTAAACGGTTATGGTTATCGTAGAGTTGCCTCCACGATCACCGAACCTGACTCCAATGGATTTCTTTCTTTGGGGTTATCTAAAAGAGAAAGTTTACAGTGTGGAAGTTCTTTTTCGCATAGAGATGTGTACTGCAGTAGACAGTGATATTGAAGATGCTTTACTTTAAACTATAAGTTATGTACCAACCGCTTCTGCATTAAACAACATTCCGAAAACCGCCTTCCATTTGCACGATTCTTTTCGATAAAATGTGATTTCCTACTAATTCGGTGATGCTCTACAACTTTCTCATATATGCTTTTTCCGTATCTCAGTGTTTCCAAAATAGGGTTAATAACTTCCCAATTTTGTAGCTAGGGGCGCTGACATCAGTTGCATCTGATAGCGCATGGTCGCTTTCCTATACCAATACCTAACTTCCCTAACTTTAGCCATCTTTCTTCAAAAGTTATTTGAGAGACGTAGCACTTTCCCGTGCACCCTGTATATTAATAACTAATTAACTTTCTTTGTTGCATTTTAGAAAAAGAATGAATATAAAAAATATGTACGTAATATTAGTCAAAATATTTTTTTTTTATTTTTTAAACTATTCTACAAATTTTCTGTTGGAAATAAGTATCACAACATACAATTTTAATAACCTTTATTAGATTATATTAAATAAATAATTATGACAAGACTTCTGTTTATTAAGACTCAATAGGAAACGTTATATTTACCCGTTGGTAGAGGTCCCCTATAAACCATTCAGGTGCAGGAGGTGGAGGATAAATCTTCACATATGAAATCGGGCCAAATAAATGAAAGAGATCGACTATATTTTATTTCGAAAAATTAAAATAATCAAAATTAACTTTCTAATATCATCTTAGTTTTCTATAAAATATTTCGAAGCAAAAATTTGAAATTATTATTTTCTTCACTTAATCAGTAGAAAGAAATTAAGTAAAATGCTATTGTGACAATTGTCACAGTAAAAGGTTATTGTGCAGAAATTTTAAAATAAAATTATATGATTATTACTGAAACCTAAGTTGTTTTCCTTCCTTCCTTCCAAAGAAGAAGAATAAAATAAATGATTTTAATTTTCAGAATGCCTCAAGGTTTCTAAATTAGCAAGAGACAAATGGAAGAAAGTAATAAAATTCTCCATCTTTTTAAATCTATTATATGAATTTATCTAATATCAATATTTATACTACATGTTGTTCAAAACCTATTATTATTATTTTTTCTGAAAAGTCGTTACTACTTAACAAATGTACACTTGTTTTTTGATAATCCATTAACCACAGTTTGGATAACACATTTTATCTACTATCAAACTAACCTACTAATAATGAAGAAAAGTAAATAATATGAAAACTTTTTTCTTCACTTATATATTAATGTATTAGTAAGTTACTAATTTACACATTTATCTATCAGGTATGTTCACAATATCAAGTTGACGTTTCTGAATTTTCATAATGTATGATCTAGATTGCTAATTTATCATCTAGATTCCTATTAAAAAAATTATAATTTGAAGAACTATTCATAAGAATAAGTAAAGAATTTTTATATTCAAACATGGGCTTATACGAATACTATGATAAAGATACCAACAATTATATCCTTATATTTAATTTTTCAATATTAGCGTACAGTAGTTTTTGTGTGGTAACTCTTGACAGACAGATGGAATTCCTCTTCCAAATTACAGCTTTCACATTCAACTATATCAAGACTTTTGAATTAAAATGTGGAATATGAAAATCTTATACATATATAATATATATCGAAGTAAAATTTTTTCTTCATAGAGAATGTACTACTTTCAGCTTGAAAAGTGAAGGTTATACAGTTTTGATAATGGAATTTTGAAGTCATATTTCCATTATATTGTATTTCAATTACGATTTCAAACAACAGATTATAAATTTTAATGATGTGGCATTAGCTTTTGCCACCAATATAAAAAAGGTATTGAGAGCATGATCAGCCTTTACTAAACCGAGAATCATCAAAGTGTGGCTCTCGATTCTGTGTATAATAATAAAAAATGTCTAAAAAATATTGTTTGATATATAAAAGAAATCTATATTCCATAATTTAAAAAAAGAGTACGGTACATATTGTAAATGATTATATATAATCATTTGATGTAAAGGTTTGTAATTGATTAAGAACATACAAAAATGATTGAAAGAAATATAACAATGTAACTTGTTTCGGTCATCATTGGATTGTCCTTTCTCAAACGTAAGGGATCGCTAAGAGACTGTGTTTAACAAGAATTTACGACTAATCAAAAAAAGACGATAAAGGTCGAATCAATAGTATTGGAGTAGGGGTAGGAGGCCTATTGTGATGATGGACCAGACGAACTAGATGTAGAGGGAGGGGGGGGGGGAGAAGTGGGTAGTCTATGCATACCGGTTTTATTGTGAACTTACATTTAATGTGCCCATCAGTCATAAAAGAAGCATAATACATATGACAATCAAAAGAGCCTTTTGAACAGCTTCTAACAATACCTTATTCATAGAGTAAGTAAATACTTTTACTAAAATAGATGTACTGGGCGGGTATTCGGTCATTCTAGTCTAGTTCCTTCAAAAACACATAGATGTTGCATAGATGTTGCTTAAACGTGTTACTGCAATAAACCAACACACCATTCAACAATCGTTAAACGAAAAAGTAAGGGATCTCATCTATATTTTTTAATACCAATAAAAATAATAGCATTTATATTAATCGATGCATAAATAAATAGTGCCCGTATGTAGGGGAGACCAAGCGCTCCCTATAAACCCAACTTGCGGAGCATAGGAGAATCATTCGTACCAATAGCCTTAATTACAAAACAGCAGCCCATGTACCGGTATACAAAAAAGGCCATAAATTAAATTTTGATTCTTATATTCTGTTAGGCAGAGAAAGTAGCAATTATTTAAATAAATTTAAAGAGTTCTTTTTTATTAAGTGTCCATGATAACCTGTCAACAGATCCGGCCAAAATTTATTACATTCATTTAGCACTTGGTTTTTTTTTTTTAAGTTCTTTGTTTTCCACCTATCCCTCCTCTACTCTCTACCACTACATCTAGTTCGACTGGTCCGTCATCAGAACGGGCCTCTCACCCCAATACCATTGAATCGATGCTTATCGGCTTTTTGATTGGTTATTAATTACTTTTAAACTCACTCTATTAGTGATCAAGAGAATTTGAAAAAGGACACTGCAATGGTGCTCTTAATCAATTACGAACCTTTAAGTTTTACTTATTGCCCACTTTAAATTTTATTCATCAATCATTTGATTTGTTTAATTTTTGTATTTGCCTGCCATCTTTCTGATTAGAAACTGATCAAAATAAATTTATAAGTTTCTTAGGAGAATCTTTCTTATATTTCGTTTAGCATAAAAATATTATTATTGTTAACAGCGAATTCCGGTAGAGTGACGAGAATTCACCTCTCGTCGAGAAGAACCCGAGAGAGTGAGTCCCAGGAAAGAACAGACGAAACACAGAAGAAAAAAGAAACAGCCATGACACTTCCGGGATCGAATCCAGATGCCGGCACACCGGCAACGCGGCAGACCGCCGTCTAGACCGTTCAGCCAAGCCGGCATAAATATATATATATATATATATATATACTATCCGGGTACCTTCGCTTCGCTCCAGAACGCTTCCATATACAGCATTAAAAAACAACTGTATTTATTTTGCAAATTAAGATTGAGATCGGAGAATGTACGACTTCCCAGCCCGTTGAGCTTTCTCCGCTTAACTTAGGTGTCTTGCGGGTTGGCGCCACACACCTGGGTAGCTCCACACACATTTTTGCATGTTTTGCATGTATCGTGCAAATGCAGAAACGGTTGTGAATGACTGATATCTCGTTCGATAGAACTTTCAAATACAACATTTTTCTCAATATAATGTTCTCTTCCAACTTTTGTACTTTTCATTTAAATAGAGAAAAAGTCAAAATTTGACCCTTTAAAAGACGACATCTTGGAAACCAAAAAAAATTTTCGAAAGATTTTTGTAGCATTCTGTTTGTCTTAAAAAGCTCTACATTTTATCCAATTACATGACCAATCTATCTCTTATAGTTTGGTCACAAAATTGGAAAAACCTAAAGTCTTATGAGAATGACAGACAGAATAACGCTTTTGTAATATAAATAATAATATTTCTTTGTTTTTTAATTGTTCAAATTTCAGTGTTGCAGGTGATGTTGTTTTAAAGTTCAATCATCTGCTTCTTCAAATTAGATTCTGTTTGTGATTAAGTTGATTATCATAACGTCTAATCCAGCAAAGAATATATTCTTTCTATTTATTATTTTTATTAAACCGCAGAATGCAAATAGTTATTTTTTAAATAAATATGAAACCAACATGGACTGAAGCATATTCCTTCCAGATATTCTGAAACAACATTAATCCACCAACTTCGTTTTGAAAAACGCAAAATAACTATATGCAAGAAACTTCTAGGGCATGAAAGTTGTAAACATTGAATACTTAGGAACACTGGTTCAAAGAATGTACCGATTCCCTTTTACACGCGATTTTTTATTCACTTCAATACTTTGAATGGTTTGGCCTGTTTTACTTAATGCCGGAAAAATAATACAGCTTATACTAGTGTTGTGGCTAGCAGAACACATAATGGAACCGTTAAACCAGTTAAGTGTAACCATAGGTTACTGTTGTGTTTGATTGCATCATCTTACAATAAATGCTCGAAGTGACGGCCACCAACGTAGTCATTTTCATCTTGAATTCAATGCTACACAAAAACAATATTTGTTATACTTGTTTGGATTAACCCCTATACAAGTAGAGACCCAAGGAACTATCAAAGCACATCAGATTATGACCAGTTATTTTACTCAATTACATTTTCTTTCTCTTTATTTAAAAAGAAATAATATATAATTACAAGTTTTATAATTAAGATATTTGTTATCAACATTTTACTTAACTATTTTCTATTTCAATTATTTTTTTTGTGCAATCCAATTTTATCCTTTCATCCATCATAGCTTTACATTCAAACATGTTCCCATCCCTCAATTTTCTTACACCCTACTCTATATTTTTTTAAGGCAACATCTGTCCAATATTTACTTTTTGTCAATATACATCGACATGTTTTTTTTTACTGTGATACTCTATTTTAGATCTATTTATAAATTTTATTACGTCCCATGCAGCTGCTATCCCTTTATCTAATCTGTTTGTTACGTTTTTCTTAATACTACTTTTCATAGTGAACCAATTTCCTAAAAAATGCAATGATTTTTATTCACTATTTCTTCTAATTTTTACTTTTTGTTATTTAATTCGGTTATTTTTTTTAAAATTTTCCGTTGACCGTGCTTCTGATCTCAGCTTCGTTCTTATTTATAAGGATAGTTAAATCCCATTATAATTTAAATCCCCGAATCATTTTGTAAAGCACTGTTCCTGCCAGATTTTACTATTAGTCGATTTCAGTCAAATGTTAACGAACCAGTGTCCGATAACATTCACCACAAATATTAGCGCCGATATCCTGGTTTTTGCTCTAGCATACCTTCAAACATTGACTGCCGAGAAGAAGTGAGCTTTCCACTATCCATTGTATCATGAAAAAGCGGACGACTTCGTGGCCTACCTATCATTGGATGTCACGACGGAGAGTCAGACAAGCTATGCAAATATACCAGCTACCCAAGTTACCAATCACAGATTGCGGGAGCCAAACATCTTCTATGTCCGTTCTAAAGAAGATCTTTGCCGATTGCTTCGAGATTACAACAGAATTGCAACATTCCATGGTAGGACGACACAATACAACTCAGCATCATTTACTTCTCACTAACAGACACAGCACGTAAATGGTTTGAAAACAATGTGGTAGGGATTACAACATGATTTTACAGCTGCAGTTTACTGCAACATTTGTCACGCAATATAAAAATGCAAAACACCTAAAGAAGACGCTTGAACAACCAATACAAACCGCCACTGAAAGTTGCGAAGAATACGGTCCAGATGTTTTGGATTTTGTCGAGCGACCAACCCTAAGATGACCCCAAAAAACTGCAACATCTCATGAAAGAAGTAGCGGAGAATGAATATAATTTATTATTGGTACTGAGAATCGATAGTAGATGCGTAATCTTGGAAGAATGCGACGCATCGAGAAAATGCGACAACACAGACTGGCCGAGACGATATTCTTCAAGCTATTGCCGAATGTGGAATCCACTGGAGTCGCATCCACAGTTTACACACCTCAGTGCAACTCAATGTAACCGAAAGTAACAGGCTGAAGCAACAAAGCCAACATGTGATAGCTTTAATAACAACGCCAAAATACCATTTTCTTTCATTGTTCTGTATAGGTTGTGGTGCCGTATACGTCAATCGGAATTAGACGTTCCTTGCGCTTTTCGATTGCTTAAAATTCGCGACTTTCAAGTACTGTTCCAGTGACTTTTGGCGTTCAGTGGTGAAGTATTCGTAATGGACAATCTTGAGCAATGTAGATACAATCAGCTAAGACTATATTTATTTGTTTTTAAGAAAACAAATAGGTTTCGAATGACAGTTGTTAAAAAAGTGTAATTTTTTTTCGTTTACACGATGAACTCGAAGACTTTTATTATACTTTCCCGCACTCCCCCGCCTTCGTTTGAATGCAGATAATAGGTTACTTATTCTAGTTACAGTATTGCTGAAGAAATTAGCCACAGAATACCACAGATATAATTTTGAATTGTTTTTCTCTATTATTGGTCATTGGATGCAAAATATCATCGAATATTGAAATTATATATTTTGTTTGTTTTTTTCATTACTACTCCACGGGAGTGAAATTTATTACAACAAAGTATCTCTACGATCCATCCATCCATCCATAGTATTCTGTCCGGAAACAGGTTCAATTCTATGGAATTCACATGGAATTCCCAGAAACGTCTGAGGAAGATACTGGGGTGGTTTCCTGTTGCCTGCCCCAGGACGCCATTAAGGAATGACGTCAGACCGAAGAGAATGAGAAGAAGAGCCGAACAACACAGGAAAGGAAATTGAAACAGCCAAGCCACTGCCGGGATTCGAACCCAAGTACTGGCGCAATGGCCGCAACAGCAGACCGGCGCCGAGACCGCACGGCTATCTCTACGATGCAAATCTAATTCACAAATTTAAAGTGATTCTGGTCAGTAAGTGAACATTGAAAATTCACCTCATTCACATTGGAGACTGCAAGATTGTATGTGACTGCAAGGTTGTAACTGTATTCGTGGCATCCAATGACGCTTACAATTCACAAGGTATTATTTCATGGTCCTATAGTTATGAAACATGCCATGTTGTCTATAGGGAGCTTGTCGCAGTAAGCTGCAGAAGCGAGAAATAAACATTTCCGCTTGTATTGACAAAAGTTTACCAGAAAGTTCGAGAAGTTTGTAATATCGATACACTCAATAGGTTAATAAACAAAATATAGCAAATATAACAAATATAGTTGTAGAATATTACAAATATTATTGTGTAATTATTTAATAATAACTTTTTAAAATGTGGCTTGAATTCGAATTTATACTAAATTAAAAGAAAAGGATTTAAATTTATTATAATTTATAAATTTGCATGTCATGACGTCATGAAGGAAAAATCCATTTAAGGAGCAATGCAGCCTCGTTCTGGGCAGTGCGCTTTGATTAAGAATTAAAGACAGTTGAATTAGATGTCTCGTAAATTAAGAGAATGATTTCGAGTCTGTGGACGCGATGTCTACGAGGATACCCCGCAAGGCTTCACGGGAAGAGCGAATTGGATTAGGGACGATGGCACCAGATTCAAAATGGAATATTACAGCGTTTGTGTCAATGCAAGGTTGAGATAAGTAAATTGGATACGAAAGTGCACTACAAAAACTTCTGAACTGTGAGTAGATTTTATTTATTACCGGAAGGGTCCCAAAGCAAAGAAAAGGCGAAACTGAATATTATAGTGAATACAGGAAGTTTATGCAAATGAATATTCGAGGACACTGTGAATGGAAAATTCCAAGCGAGAGGGAGAAATAAAAAGAGATTCGATAAAAGCTATTATCAAATGCAATATCATTTAAAGCCATTTATCGGCGTAGAGAATTTAAGCCATTTATCGGCGTGGATATTTAAAGCCATTTATCGACGTAGACATTTAAAGCCATTTATCGGCGTAGATAATTTCAAAGCCATATATCGGTGTAGTGAACTTAAGCCATTAATCGGCGTAATTCAGATAAACTATTATTAACATAATTTTCGTGTTATTTTTTTATTTAGTTAGTGAAGATTCATCACAAGATAGTGAGAATTATTAATAGTATTGGTAATTAAAGAATTACTGCTAAGTGAACTAATTGAGTGCAAAATAAGCTATTCAGAAAGAGAGAATATTAACGGAAGAAACTTATGTTATAAACTGTGTGAGTCAAGTTGACTATAAACATTATTAGTATTATCTGGGGGCACGGCAATACCCCCGCCAAGACGAGCCGAAGGCAGGAAGGGCACTATGTACCTTTTCTGGAAGTGTTTCGTCGTATTTTCGAACCCTCATAGCTTCGGCCTGGATAATACTAGAGAGCTCAAATTTTCAGGATAAGATGCAGTTAGCAGACTAATGAAATACACTAAGTTTCATTTATTTAGCTTTTATACTTTGGATTTTCTTAATACCTAAATTACACGATTCCGTCACTGACTCACTGACTCATGATCATCAAAACCTCTAGGGTGCTTCCTGAGGTCCTAGAAAGCTGAAATTTGGTATGCAGGCTAGGATTAGCACACAAACAACAAAAAAATTAAGAAATCCGTAACTTTCACATTCCAACCCCTCATAAAGGGGGGGGGGGGGTCCGGTTATGTATTATCGAACCCTCATAGCTTCGGCCTGGATAATACTAGAGAGCTCAAATTTTCAGGATGAGATGCAGTTACCATACTAATGAAATACGCTAAGTTTCATTTATCTAGCTTTTATACTTTGGATTTTATTAAAATCTAAAATACATCGTACCCTCAATGCTTCGGCCTAAATAATACTGTGTAATAATGTGATTTCTTACAAAAGTGCCAACAGCTTGTATATACAAGTTGACCAATAGAAAACAGAAAAGTAGGGTATTGAAAAAAACATCCATTTTCTAAATAATCTTAAAACTAAATTTAGTTGTAATAGATAATCCCACCCAAAACATTTCATGTAAAATAAGTTGCCAAGACTCACATGCTCATAACGGTTTCACTGTTAAAAAGTTATCAGATCTCATCTTACAAAAAGAAATGAAATCCCACCCAAAACACTTCGTGTAAAATAAGTTGCCAAGACTCACATGCTCATAATGCTTTCACTGTTAAAAAGATATGAGATCTCATGTAGAGCCAAGCCCCCAACTCTACGAGGCCTAACTCTACAAGCCCTAACTCTAAAAACCCTATATCTTGGATATGGCTTGAAGTTATTTTCAGTGGCTCAAAATAAATAATAATTCATTTCTTTTAACAAGTAATGTTTGATATCCATTATATAAATTTCTCTTCTTTCTGCTTCATTAATAATGCTTTTGGCTTGTTATTCCTGAAAGCAGCAGCATGTTCATGTATTCTCTCTCTTAATGTTCTTTCAGAATTTCCAAAATATATTTTTGGCACGTTCTGCATTTTACTTTATAAACCTGTACCCATTGTATTCCACATTTCATTTTCATTTATCTTTCTAAATAATGAATGATAGCTTCCGCGAAATATCGTTGTAGGAATTCCAAATTGATGGTTT
>JAFIDM010000006.1:1074152-1109376 GCA_023159025.1 Thereuonema tuberculata | reverse complement strand
AAATTTTCTAACAGATTCTGCCTTAATTCTATCTCTGTAAAGCTGTCTAAATGTAATTCTAGAAGTCACAATATTACAATTCTCTTTAGAGAAATAAATACAGAATAGATTTAAAAGTTTTACAGTTAATTTAAATTATCACTCTTTGTATACAGTACTATCCTTGTCTTCATTTCTAATTCAGTCTTCCCTTAACATTTTTTCTACATCTTATAACTCATCTTAATTGTATTTTTCTGTTTCTGTTTCTAGTTTACTGCTATGTTTATGTGGTGAATGTAGGTAGCAGCGATGCCAAGCACTGCGACCGGAGGTCTATTGTACTAACCCACGGAAGTAAAAACAGATGGAGAAAAAGACTGAGAAAGTATGGTGGGAGAAGTGCAGGGGAAACGGGAGAACCCCGAGAAAACCTGCCCAACGCGGATCATGCAACATCACGAAACCCACATGATAATCGAACCCAAGTACACAGAGGTGAGAGACCAATGTAATAGCGACAACGCCAATCGCGCGGCTAGTTTACTGCTACATCGAATCTCAGTTCACCTTAAGATGAAACAGTTGAAATAGGTTGCGTTCAGAATTCTCAACACTTACGGGGGTCAATGGATTCCTCTGGAACTTTATCGAAACTATCAGGTAAAAATAGGACGACTTCAGCACCTTAAATGTGGGATAACTATTTCAAAATCCTTTACTAGAAAATAAGTTTTCATTAATGCTATTGAATTAATAGTATCTTTAATAAAGTTCTCTTGTCTGTTCTGAGTTTGCCAAAGAATGTACTTTCAAGATAGCCAAACTTCATTAGAGTCTATCCAATTTTACGAAGCACCACTTTCACGTCTTTCACTATACAGCCTCGCTTTGAATCTCATTCATGACATCAATTTCAGTTCACAATGACAGACGACTGAGAGTGATGTAACGATTACTGATCCCAGAATTGACAAATTGTCAAAGGCCACCTAGAAATAGAAGACAACTGAAAGAAAGAAAGGAAATATGAAATGCAGGCTTTTTTTTATTCAACGTAGATTTAAACATTGCAGGTTAGTAAGTAGCCCCAGTTCTTCTCTGCCTGAATGGCATCGATTCTTTGATGATAAAGGAATTCACTGTATGCAGAATGGCTCAACATTTGTTTTTTCGTAACAAGTTGGCATGGAAGCTAATATACGTGAGCCGTTTCATAAGTCAAGGCAACTATTTGTTTATCTGCCAAGCATGTGGCACCACTGCAATTCCGGAATACACGCTTGAAAGCTACCACTAATGTGGTATGGGCCAGTAAAGGAAGGTCTTTGGAGCTAGCGCAAAATACGTATTTGGAAATCATCGTTTAATAAGACAATGCAGTGTAAGTATAGAAACAAAAAGAAACACAGGGATTCTCAATACACTAAGCTAACATCCCTCAAATTAATCTCCAAGATTGGACAAGATTATCTGCATGTTTGGCAGATACAAAATAGTTGCCTTGACTTCCATAACGGCTCCCATATCGATAGCTTCCAAGTCGATATTTTAGAAGAAAATACATGTTGAGTCTTTCTGCTCACAGTGAATTTCTTTATCATGAAAAAATCGATGCCGTTCAAGCAGAACTGAACGGCTTATCTAGGGTGGTCTATTTACTAACCTAAAATTGTTAATCTGGGTTTGATCAAATAAATGGGCATCTCATACTTCTCTCTTTCCAGTAGTTCTCTCCTGTTTCCAGGTGGACTATGAGAATCTGTCAATTCTCGGATCAGTAGTCGTTACATCACGATCAGTTATCTGTGTTTTATAAACTCTACTGAAGTTTTGACTCTCCTGGAATGTACCAGTATACATTCTTAGGTAGACTCTAAGAATAGATAACAGAAATTTATTGAAAAAAAAAACTACAAAAAATTAAGTATGCAGTTTTAATGGAAACTTATTTTCTGGTAAAGGATTTTGAAAAGTGATTCGAAATTTGAAGTGCAAAAGTCGCCATATTGTCACCTAGTACTTTCGATAAAGTTGCAAAGGAATCCTTTGACCCTGTAAGTGTTAAGAATTCTGAAAGCAAAACCTGTTTCATTATGATATAAGTACTGAGATTTGGTCTAGCAGTAAACTAAAAATTAACTTCAGAAACAATAATACAAAAGGAACATAAGTTATATGATGTAGAAAAATTGTTAAAGGAAGAAGGAAATAGAAAAGAAGACATGGGTTGTTCTGTATGCTGGTGTTAATTTAAATTAACTGTTAAACTTTTAAAGCTATTCTGTGATAATTCCTCTAAAGAGAATTGTAATATTGTGACTTGTAGACTTGTATTTAGACAGCTTTACAGAGATAGAATTAAGGCAGAATCTGTTTGAAAATAAAATGATTAAAATAACAATAAAGTAATATCTATTTATTTGTTTTTATTGATTCAAGCAAACTGAATAATTTTTTTTGATAATTATTAATGAATGATTATGTCATACACGTGATAAATGAAAGCATGTTGTCATTCTGCAACAACAAACTTGCATAAATTAATTAAATGTGTAGAGTATTGATTGTCATGTCGATCGCAGTAACTTTCAGACATCTATAAATAATTCTTATCATATGGAATACCGTGAAAATATATCTATCCAGATTAGTGCGCAATATCAATAGAAAAATATCGAATCAAATTGTGGATAAAAATGAAAGGGATATCAAGATTGATCAGTAATATTTCGGAGTTAATCAGTTCCAGTGTTTTCCACAGTAGGGTAAGTCCATGTCAAATCAACACAATTTTGGAAGCTATTCAGACTTGATGTCTCAGATTGTCATGATTTTTGGTATGCAGCAATATACCATAGACTTATGAAAAAATACCCAATTTCAGTTGTGTACAACAACTACTTTTGAAGTTATTAATTTTTAAAGATATAAATTTTTATCAAAAAATTACAAGTTTGGGCACCTTTAGTTGCCTTAAGGCTAGCAACCAGTGAGGATACAAACCTGGTAATGGTCTCATTTTAGAGCTGTTGCATGGGGCTTTAATATGATATGCCACAAAATAGAGGTTACCGAAAAAAAAATTTTAATTTTAATTTAAATTTTAAAATTTGAATTTTTCAAAAAGTGTCAATTTTAAAAATTTTACAAAATTATCAAAACTAGTTTGCAATGTCTAAATACATATAGCAAAATTCTATCATGGGATCTCATTGGGATATCGAGATGCAGGGCTTCAGAAAAACACATGGTTTGTGAATGATGTATCAAATCTAGTAAAATTTTATTTTTAAGCCACTAATTTTGCTAGGCAGTATATAGGACATTATAAAATGCATGAAATTCAATGATTACCTTATAGTATCATGTTTAGAAATCCTTTTTTTAAATAAAACTAGTCGGCTACCCGTCGCTTCGCTCCGGAAGCCTCCCTTATGTAACGGAAAACAATTTTTTATTTATTAAAAAAAACACATACACACACACAAATTACATCAAGGAAACTAAAACTAAAATTTTTTAAAAGCTTTTTTTTTAATTTAATTTTTGATGTCTATATTCTCTCAATCTACGACTTCTTTTAGAACCACCTTGTAAATCATATATCTATCATATACTTTTATTTTTTACAGAGATTAGCATGTAGGCCTAGTGGTCTATGACTAAGACGTCTAACATCTGAGCAGTATTCTACCTAATAGAAATAGTGCATCTTTCTTTCTTGACTATCTTTTTTTTTATTCCTATTGATACTTTTCAGTGGTTTTCGAGTTAGAAATAGTGATGGTTTTTGAGTTACAAATAGTGATTTTTCAATATTCTACCTAATGAAATACTGCTTCTTATTTCTTGACTCTTTTTTTTTTATTGATACTTTTCAGTGGTTTCTGAGTTACAATAGTGTTCAGTATTCTATCTAATAGAAATACTGCTTCTTTCTTTTTTGAGACTCTTTTTTTATTCTAAGTGGCACTTTTCAGTGGCTTTTGTGTTCCAAATATTGATGGTTTCTGAGTTACAGATTGTGATTTTTCAGTATTCTATCTAATAGAAGTATCGCTTCATTCTTTTTTGACTCTCATTTTAATTATAATTGTCACTTTTCAGTGACGTTTGAGTTACATTATTGATGGGGGAAAGGAAAGGAGATATAAGTCAAAAAACCATATGAAGAGAGTTGTAGTCCCTATGGCCTAATGGATAAGGCATCTGACTTCGGATCAGAAGGTTGCAGGTTCGATTCCTGTCGCGGATGTTTCATTGTAAAAATTATTTCTATTTTCCATTCTCTCAGAAAATTGCGCCGGACAGACACACAGACACACAGACAGACAGACAGAAAGACAGACAGACAGACAGACAGACAGAGAAATAAAAGATTTTAGTAATATAGATTGAAGCTGATTGACCTGCAAGTATGAATGTAGAGAGGAATCCCCTTTTTCTGAGGGAAATCCCCTTTCACAAGGTGGAAGCTGATTGGCGTTCAAGTATGAATGCTGAGGGGATTTTCATTTTTATCAGGGAAATCCCTTTTCACAACACTACTGCGGTCTGTCTGTTCCAGGCAAAGTTGATGGAATATCTGAAATGCAAGTTTCAAAGACTTGCCAAAAAATTCTTCTATTTTTTCGGATGGTACAGCGGCGCAGAACAAAAATAAAAAAAAAAAAAACTTTCTTGTGTAATCACACTCAAGATTTTGGACCTGAGGCTAAATGGCATTTTGCAGCAACAGCACATGGAAAAGGTCCATGCGATGGGGTGGGGGCCACAGTAAAAAGACTAGGAGCCAGATTAAGCCTACAAAGACGAAATAATGAATGCAAGGCAACTGTTTGAATATGCACATCAGAACATATCAAATATAGACTTTAAATTTGTGAAGAATACTATCGGCTGCATTCTTGAAGAATACATAAAAAGAAGAAGAATATATTAAAACTGAAGAACAACTAGCCAGCCGGTACAGTACAGCTGTAACTATATCAGGCACTCAGAAATTGCATACTACCTCACACTTGTGGAACCAAAGTGAAATTAATTTCTTCTGCAGTTGTTTCAAGTATATTTCCTGTTCTAAATGACATACAGCAGATAGTATTTGCAAATATTGGTAGATATGTTACTTCAGTCTCTGGTGACACTTGGTGATTGAGTTATGTTCAGGCTAAAGATGAAGATTCCAGTAAACTGCAAGATTCATTCCTCCACCCTTCAGGTTCATCACCCTCATATATATATCCCACACCATCTGATACACTGTTACGTGTTGTTTTAGGCGCACACCATCTAATGCACTCCCAGAACAAAACCACGATCACGGGATAGGAGGGGAGAGGTGTTTGAACGGGAATGGGGGAAGTAAGGTGTTTGGACGGGAAAAGGGGGAGGTGCCGTGGAAAGCCAGCCTAGCGACCAGGAACTCATCAGTGGGTCCGCGCCTTTCAATTAAAGAATAGTGAGGCTAAGGCAGGAGTAAGACTTACAAGAAAAGATTTTATTAAATGATGAGAATAGATAAGTGATTACAAGTGTTATTTACAACCAGCCATAGGGTCCGTTCAAACTGTCCAGGACTCGGGAGCTCGGAGAATGCCGCACATCGAAGTGGGGACCGCCAGTAGGTTCGCTCAACTTTCGTGGTCGGGCCGTCAAGGGGAGATCCGTCAGTCTCTATGATTCCCGTGGGTTCATCCGGACGGGACGATTCAGGATTCGGGCGCTGTGGGGAATCCTGATGAAGATCGCTGGGAGCCGTTGCTTTCCAGCGGTCGGCGGTCGAAGGTCAGGCGGCGAGAGGTCAATGACGGTCGGGTACTTGCGAAGCCGTTTCGTAGACTCTCTTCCGTAAGGGCGCAGCCTGCATATTTCTGCGTAGGGTCGAGGGATTCGCCGACTTCAATCGGTGGAAGCCGGCAAAATGAAGACACTGAAGGCGGATACGGTAGCTGCTATCGTTACCGCATTCCGCGGGACCTGGGCCCTACCTTTGCAGCTGTCATCCGCTTCTATCGTCGGCGTCCGGTCAAGGACTAGTCGTCGGCAATTGTGGAGGCGGGCAGGCATTTCGGCGATCAGGCTCGCTGACCGCCGGAGCCTGGTCGCCTACCTTTGTACCTCGCCTCCTCAGGAACACACCCTTTCTCTCGGGGACCGACGTATATAGTCGTGGGAGGGGTCGCGAAGCATTTCCTTCCCTCTATCGCTTCAGGCACACCTCTTTTTGTCTGTGGGCAGTTCCTTTGTTTTCCCCTGTTGACAGAAAAACACATAATAAAAGGGAGAAAGTTGGAAGGAAGCTTTTAAGGTAAACAATAGGCTTCATGGCCTGATAGCCTTTGTGAACCGTTTTGAAAAGCTTTCTCGAGCCATTCCCGAGGACGTTAAAACGGGCACAAAAGTTTCTAGGCGCCAATTTGTCGGGAGTCAAGGCAGGGAACCCTATGAATACCGGCATTAGTTTTAGATTAAGATATGGAAATAGAAAATAATCATATAGAAAAGTGAGGATACATTATAGAAATATTATACAGAAGGAAAGGAGATGAGAGGATAAAAGCGCAGCGCGGGTAGCGAACAGCGTTCGTAACAACACTCTGGATCTCTTCTGCAGATGTAATATGCAAAGTGAACCCCATCACACAAACTAGCCGAGCATATAGTTTACCAGTCTGTGAAGTGAGCAAATGTGTGGGTATCTTCCAACAATTGAAGTTTTCATAAGACAAAACAAACATAACTTAAGTACTGATTTGTTAAGTCTTAACTTTACTCATGTAATATCGGATTTTTAATGGTAAGTGTGTATTTGACCTTTTTCCATTTTAAAATAAATGTAAAAATAATAGCCAGTGCTTGTTTAATTGAAATATGTTGCTTTTCCATTCAATTTTCTGAAACGGTACTTATGCTAATATTTCTCACAAAACATGTGTTTTTTTTGAAGTCCTCGAAAATATCGAATACAAGATTTGATCAGGAAACCAGACAGTTTGAGTTAATAAAAGCGTGGTAATGAAAAATACAAAGCTGTTGGATATATTTTATTAAGTGTAGAAGTTCTGCATAGAGCTTCAATTAAGGAAAATGAGATCCTTATTTATTACTAGAAGAACTCAAGCAACAATACAACAAGATAGATTTTCTGAAAATAAGGAGGATTAAAAGAAAGTTATTCTCGTTCACAGATTGAAAAAATGGTGATTACTTAACGCATGAACTGTTAGAAATATGATTATTAGTTAAACATTTAACCGAATGTGGAGGAACTATCAACGACATAGAATAATTGGGATTATTGTACAGGGACTAACAAGCAAATATCATTCGTCCAAATATGACACAGTAACAGGTGATAAACCGATGAAATCTTGACAAACTGACTGAAACTGATTGCCAACTACAAGAGATAGTCCAACGAATAGAGGTGTTTTACCTTACAAAAGGTCCGGTAGTTCTAATTGTTTGATATTATGTCTAGGATGGTTAGTTAGTGTTTAAAATGCAAAATGCACAATTCCTCCCCCTCCGCGCCCGCCGCCATCTTAAGAAAACCAAAAAAAATTGATACTTTCTTTAGATTTTCGCTTATAACGTCTGTTTGGCGCATTTCAGCTACAAACAAGTTCCACGCAATGTTGTAGAGAATACGATTTCCTATCATATATAGGAAATTTTTTAAATTTTGTTTTTAGGACTGATAGTTATGGAGATATGCACTTTTTGAAAAAATAAAAAAAAACGCAATTTCCAGAAATTTGTAAAACTTCTAATTTCAGGACGCTGTAATTCAGATATGGCCTATTCCAAGGAAAGAAGTATCAGAATAAAATGTGTAGGGAATTTAAATACCTACAAAGCGCATGTATAGTTTTATGAATCAACCCTATGGAGTGTTGAGTAAAAAAAAAAAATCAAGAACAACGGAATTTGGGGTTTTTGCTATTGTGACGCACTAGTCCAGCAAATAAGAGGCCAAAGAGGAGGTACCTTACAAAAGGTCCGTAGTTCTAATTTTATGATATGTTATCTAGGATGGTTAGTAAGTGTTTAAAATGCAAAATGCACAATTCCTCCCCCGCCGCGCCCTCCGCGCCCGCCGTGCCCGCCTAAAAAACCGAAAAAAATTGGCACTTTCTTTTGTTTTTGGCTTAAAACTTCTGTTGGTGCATTGTAGCTACAAAAGAGTTCTGCGTAAGGTTATAGAGAATAGAATTTCCTACAATTTAGTTTTTAAATTTTGTTTCTATGACTGATAGTTACGGAGATAAGTTTGTTTTGGAGAAATAAACAAAAACACTCTTTCTGGAAACTTGTGAAACTTCTAATTGTAGGACGCTGTAATTCAGTTATGGCCTACTCTAGGAAAACAAGTATCAGAATAAAATGTATAAGGAATTTAATTACTTACAAAACGCATGTTAATTTTTTGACCCTACGGAGCCAAAAAAAGGTTCTACCTGTGGGGTAGAAAAAAACAAACCAATGTTATATTGTGGTTTTTGTTATTGTGACGCACACAGTATCTAAAAAAAATTCACCAATTACATTCCAGTGTTGTCTTGAAATTGGAGTGTATACCAACCTTACTTGAGTTTCTGACATGAAACTGAAGATGCTGACAGGTTGATAGTTGCCACAGCTAAATGCCTCTCCCCCACATACGACGCCGTCGTCATTGTCAGTGAAGACATTGACCTACTCGTCCTGCTGACTGCACAGCACCTGCGGTCAACAATGTTTACCTCAAAAAATCAGCGAGAGGGAAACAGCCAGACGCAATCTACTCCGCCTCCTCCTACAAGTTCAACTCCACAGGCTGTATCTTGCTCCTGCACGCAATATCGGGCTGCGACACCACTTCAACCATTTTTGGGTTTGAAAAGAATAAATTCTGCCAACTTTTTAGGAAAGACCCATCATTGCTGGAGCAGGCGGAGAGGTTCGGGGACGTTGCTGCCACTCCCCACGAAATTTCAGCAGCAGGGGAGAAATCTTGGTATCCCTGTACGCTGGCAGTAACGAACAGTCATTGAGTCACTTCGCCACAGCAAATTCATGACCAGTACCACCAAGCTCAATCTGGCTAAACTACCTCCGACCACTGACGCAGCACATTTCCACTTCCTGAGGACATACCAGCAGGTCATGGAGTGGATGGGGATTGTGAAAGACCCGATCGAGTGGGGCTGGTGTAAAGGAGCTCGAGGACTGGAACCCATCAGGATGAGTAGAGATGGTTCTCCTCCAAATCTGCTTAAGACCATCTCAGGTAGATGCACAACTGGCTGTATGGAGACGTGTGGCTGTAGAAGGCGGGCCTCAAATGTTCCGTCCTTTGTAAATTCTGTGCTGGCCAAGAATGAGACAACAGGAATGACGTCCTTCACGACGACGAAAACGACGCCGATCGAGTAACTTCTCCTTTTGACCCGAAAATGAAGACCCCGACTTCATTAGCTCACCCCCTACGAAACGAGCGAAGCGGATGTAAATTTGTTTTCTATTCAGTTTTAGTTCAATTAATATCGATTTTTGTAGGATTATTACTGCCTTTTGTTCTTACTTTGTTTACATATATGCATCTTTAAAAAATGTAACAACTGTGTTGGTGGGATATTTTAAATTGAACATCCGCTCTCACTATTAGGTATTCCAGTGAAATAGAACCTGCCTCATGAGAATTGCGCTGTAACAAGTAGGGTTGGTATACACTCAAATTTCAAGTCAACACTGGAAGGTAATTGGTGAATTTTATACTCTGTGCGTCACAATAACAAAAACGACAATATTCTGTTGTTTTTAATTTTTTTTTACCCCACACTCCGTAGGGTCAAACAATTTACATGCGTTTTGCAGGAAATTAAATTCCTTACACATTTTATTCTAATACTTGTTTCCCTAGAAGAGGCCGTAACTGAATTACAGCGTCCTAAAGTTAGAAGTTTGACAAGTTTCCAGGAAATGCATTTTTGTTTATTTCTTCAAAACAAACATATCTCCGTAACTATCAGTCATAGAAACAAAATTTAAAAACTAAAATGTAGGAAATTGTATTCTCTTCAACGTTACGTGGAACTCTTTTGTAACTACAATGTACCAAAATGAAGTTAAAAGCGAAAATCTAAAGAAAGTGCCAATTCTTTTCGATTTTTTAAGACGGCGGCGGGCGCGGCGACCGCAGCGGGACAGGAATTGTGCATTTTGCATTTTACACACTTATTAACCATCCTAGATAACATATCAAAAAATTAGAACTACCGGACCATTTGTAAGGTAACCCCTCTTTGATCTCTTATTTTCTGGACTAGTGCGTCACAATATCAAAAACCGCAAAATTCCGTTGTTTTTGATTTTTTTTCCCACACTCCATAGGGTTGATTCATAAAACTAATCATGCGTTTTGTCGGTAATTAAATTCCCTACACATTTTATTCTCTTACTTCTTTCCCTAGAATAGGCCATATCTGAAATACAGCGTCCTAAAGTTAGATGTTTTACAAATTTCTAGAAATTGCGTTTTTTTTTATTTTTTCAAAAAGCGGATATCTCCGTAACTATCAGTCTTAGAAACAAAATTTAAAAACCATATTATAGGAAATTGTATTCTCTACATCATTGCGTGGAACTCTTTTGTAGCTAAAATGCACCAAACAGACGTTATAAGCGCAAATCTAAAGAAATATAAATTTTTTTTGGTTTTCTTAAGATGGCGGCGGGCGGAGAGGGGGAGGAATAGTGCATTTTGCATTTTAAAGACTTACTAACCATCCTAGACAACTTATCAAAAAATTAGAACAACCGGACCTTTTGTAAGGTAACCCCCCCCACCTTTTTTTTTGGTCTCTATTTACTGGACTAAGAAGCAACTCCAATAAGAAGGAAGATTTCAATGTTAATAATGGAAGTAATAAATGTACAAGTCAGAATCACAAAAGATTAAGAAAAAAAGGAAAAAATATGCCTATGGAAAAGAAGTCATATTGGTAAATTCTGCAAATCAAACAAGACAACGGGCAATAATACAAGAAATTATGACATTAAATCCAAAGAAGTATTATCTAAAGAAAACGATACTAAAGTCCATGTGCACGTTTAACCAAAGCTGCAGAAATAAAAAATAAAAAGATGAAGATATCTGGAAACCGAATTGGTACTTTGACAGTGCATCAACAAATCACATTTGGTTGTGACAAGACAATGTATAAAAACCTATGAAAGTCTGAACATTCCGGAAAAGGTTTATGGAGTAACAGTACCAATATTAGCCATAGGAAAAGGAACAATAATAGTAAGATTGCTTTTTCCGAAGAAGTCATACAATAAAGTAGATGTGCAGAATGTATTACATGTGAAAACTATGAAAAAAAACTTATTCTCAGCTTCCAAGATTGCAGTGAGTGGCTAAATGCAAAGAATTACTGAAAACAAATATCTGTTAAAGCAGGAGAAGATAAAAGAAATCTCGATGATAGGAGACAAAGACATTACATCGCCATTTGCAAAGTAGAAACCGATGCAGGATAATTAAAGCAGATGAAGATAAAAACTAATGGCATTCAAGTTTAGGTCACATGTCAGATGACAAGCAGAGAGTGATTGTGGATAAAGACCTTTTACGAGGGATAGATAAAAATTATCAATGTTTCAAGTTCAGCTGTCACGTCGTATGAACTATGCAAAGTGAGTAAATTGGACTGAGTGTCAGAAAAAGCAAATAAAATACGAATAGACGAAATCCTCTAACTGATCCATTCAGATGCCTGCGGACAATGTGAAAAACAAAAATGGATATAACTTACAAGCTTTCAAAAAGTGTACAAGCTTTAAAGTGTGTATATTCTGGAACTGCAGTTGTGCCGCATGTTTGGTATATAAAAAAATAATTGCCATCACTTCCATAACACGTATGTGCTACCATATCCACTTAATAGCCTTTTGCCTATCCTGTTTAAAAAAACTAAATTTTTAAACTATGATATTTAATATAAATATGACTATTGTAATACTGTAGCAGCTACAACTATAACTCGGAGATTTATGGAAAATTGCTTTGGAAATTACTGTCAGTTTTTCTGAAATCGTTAAGAAATTCTGTCTCTCAAATTCCTGGCGTCAAACATCGTATATAATATGCCAATATTGTTGGAAGGAAGCAACCTGATCTTCAGTGATAAAAATCTCTTATTGTTTCCAAATATGACCTTCTTATAGGAACGACTTTAATTCAATGCTTGAAATTAATGTATTACAATAAAGGCCTACATTTTTTTTTCAATTAATAAAGCAGTCCACCAGCAGCCATTGTAGCTCCCCTCGTTATCTTTATGAAGGTAATGAAGGTATCACTCGTTACATTTATCCAAAACATGAGGATAACATGACGAATACATCCGGATTTTTGATGTATATTTTCAACTTTCAAATCTACATTTTTTGAGTACAGAAATTTCTTTGGTCTCTTCAAGACTTCCGCAACTTTAAAAAAAAACACAATTACCTATAATACGAGTGTTGTTCAGTAAGTAATATAATATTTTTTTCTCAAAGTAGATTACAGTTTAGATTACCTTATTCCTCAATTCTTTAGCTACAAAAAACTATTTTTTCAACATAATCTCCGTTCAAGTTTATGGCCTTACGCCACCGAGATGTGAGAGCTTGTATGCACATGACAGTAGCACTCTGCTAGTTTGTGGCTCAGCCAACTTCTAATTGCGTTAAGAACTGCCTGGTCGTTGTCATATCGTTTCCCCCGGATAGCATCCTTTAGTGGTCCGAATAGGTAGAAGTCCCAAGGTGCGACATCAGGGCTGTAGGGTGGATAACAGAGAACAGTCCAGTGAAGTTTTTAGTCTCCTTGTGGGTAAACGGACTTCGGTGTGGTCTGGAAGCAGAAGAAGTTTGTTCATGTCTTTCTGACCACGAACACAATGCAATCAATTTGAGAAAGTAATGCTAGAAGACACTGTACAATAAACTTCACGTTTTCTCATCAAATATTACCCGGGAACAAAAATATGTTGAATTACTTATTGAACGACGCTCATATAATATAGATATTATAATATAATACTTCATCAAAAATGGTCATCAAATTTTTTCTAAAAAAGTGTTTGGTTTCCAAGATGGCGCCTTTTAAAGGGTCAAATTTTGACTTTTTCTCAATTTAAACGAAAAGTATAAAACCACAACATACTCACATAAATAAATGCAATAAAACATACATTTATTAAAAGAAATTTTCAAAGAGATAAAACGTCTTTTCTTCTTCAGCTTAAAATGAAATTGTAACTAAATAAAAAAAAAGTTTCAATTTTTTTTTTTCATTTCGTTACAATTTCAGTTTAAGCTGAAGAAGAAGAGACGTTTTATCTCTTTGAAAATTTCTTTTAAGAAATGTATGTTTTATTGCATTTATTTATGTGAGTATGTTATGGCTTTATAATAATAATAATTCCAGAAGAGAAGAAATTAGGAAATATAAAAGTTGGAAGAGAACATTAAATTGAGAAAATATTGGTATTTGAAAGTTCTATCGAACGGTATATCAGAAACAAACGCTTTTGCATTTGGAAGATTTGAATTTGGAAGAAAATGAAGTATTTTTGCGGCAACCCCCCGTGTGAATGCCAACGCGCAATACAAAGGAGTTAAGCGGAGAAGCCCGCAACGAGCTGGGAAGTCGTGTATTATCCGATCTCCGTATTAATTTGCTAAATAAATAAAGGTTTTTTTTTTTTTTTCTTCTTTTTAATGAGATACATGCAAGGATTTAATAATAATAACGTCTGGTTTTAAATAATAATCTTTCGATCTTCAAAAAAATATGGCATGCAAAAAGCAAATTTAATAATAAATATCAATAATGTGTTTCGAAAATAAAAGTAAAATTGAAGGATATTTTAATGAACTTAAAATTTTGTCAGTACATTCAAACCGCTATAAGCTTACGACTAAATAAGATGACGAAATTCCAAATTTTTAGATAGAAAATTATTATTTTTGTTGCAATCAGTTTCTTTGCTCTTTTACTGTGAATTAATAAAAACTTCTTTCACCAGATTCTTTTATTTCGAATATATTTTGATAGTTTAATAAACAGTTCATGTTTACTCATAGAAACTTTTATGACATCATAATAAATTAAATATATAGAAATTTATTTGTTTTCGGAGTCATGAACAATAAAATTAAAAAATAAAAAAATAAAAAAAAATAGAAAGACTCACTCAAATTAAAATGTATACATGTTCCACTTATTGTTCTAATAGAATGCAGGTTAACTTGAAAATTTGTGTTCATTTCATCTTTATTATTGTGAATTCCAATCTGAAATAAGTTATAAAAAAAGGAATTAAACTGATTGGTTTTAACTAATAATAAATTGGAAAACAATCTATAGCTTTTTTTATTTAATTGTTCACTAATAATTGTTAATTTTAGTTAAATTCTCTTCCGTGCTATTAAGAGTTAAAATCAGTTAGAAATAATTTGTTAAAAAAAAATGATCTGTGGTTAGACAACCTTTTTAGGTACAAGATAGTAAGAAAATATAATAAGTGTGCCACTACAAAGAGTACAACGTTATAAAAATAAAATTAATATATAACATAATTAGTAGTTATAAAATGTTTTTTAAAAAATTAAAAGTTACTGCATTTTTTATATTCAATATCCTTTACTGGTTTGTAAAAGATACAATAGTTTGATTGGAATATAAAAAAACAAATAACTCTTGTACTAAAAGATTTTAAGGATGAGATTATTTTATTCTAACTATTAGAAGTTCTCGTTTGAGCAAATACATTGCTTTCACAAACTTTTTAGACTCATAAATAATGTGCTGTGCTATCTCTGTTATTCCAGAGTTACAAGAATAAATGACATTAACATTTTATTATATTTTGTCATTTTATTATATTATGCCAGTGGCGTATATAGAATATATTTTCGGGGGGGACCCAAGATCTGTTCAACCAAAAAAAAAAACAAAAAAAAAAATAACAATGAAAACCTATGTGTTCAACCCAAAAAAACGTTGGGAGGGCATGTCTTCATTATTTCGGGGGGGGGGGGCCCTCGGCCCCTCCCCTTATATACGCCCCTGTATTATGCCCTAATATTCCCATATCCTATTAAGACTTCAGTAAGTTTATAACAAATAACAATCAACAATGTTAACAGTTAACATTGTAATTGGGCGATAGGTTTTCCAGTTCACTGGTTTTTGTCAAGAAGAAAACTTTGGTGATTGAACCCTGTGATAATTTCAACCATTCATTATTTCGCGATGCAATTATATAATTCTAAATCAATTGCTTTGCTGTCTGATGTAGATAAAGAAAAGTTATAGGAATATCATCAGCGACTGCCGCCAATTTTGCTTATTTATCTTTTTCTTCATTGCTTAGATATACATAATAAAATCTGCACTTTTTTTGTTCCGTTTTCTGACATATGTTGTATTTCCTTTATTTTATTAGACTTATATATTCATGACTGATTATAGCAGCCTTAACAATATAATAATATAAAAGGGGAGTACTATTAAGTCCCTAATACTGCGGCCTCGAAATATTGTGTGTCCCAATTTGTGCATAAGTCCTAAGATTTTACCTATCTGTAGCGTTTTATGCAGGGGTATTGACACATAGTTTGAGGGATTGGGAAAACCAACACCTATCAAATTGTGTCTAGTGCTCGCAAGCGCTTCACACTCACATAAGATGTGTAGTTCTGTTTCATCAGCTTTTCCACATCTTCTGCAAGTAGGATTTGAAACTATTTTTATATTAAAAAGGTGTTTCATTAAGTGGGAATGACCTGTAAAGGGTCCTGTCAAGATACTAATCTGGTCTTATTTAAATTAAAAAGTTCACTGGCTCTTTTCCTGAAATGCTCTTTATAAAGAGCTTTGAGTGTTTCTGCCCTGGAAGATTATTTCAATAGGTCTTTTGCTGTTTCCTTACCCAATCCCGAATAGCAGTTTTAGTAGTTTCAACGGAGATCCCACAAACTGGTTCTGGACCAAGGAATGAGGTTTCAGCTCCTATTTTTGCTAGTTTAGCCGCTAGCTCATTACCTTCAATCCCTTTGTGTCCTGGTACCCATATTAGGTTTACCCAATTACGTTCAGCAAGACTGTTAAAGGTTTGTTTACATTCCCATACTAGTTCAGAGTTAGTGTTGGGAGTCAGGCTTTTAAGAGCTTTCTGGCTATCAGTAAATATATAAATATTGTTATTTTGTATATACGTTTTATATTTTTATAGGCGCATTGTAAAATGGCATATATTTCTGCTTGGAATACTGTTGAGTAGATTCCTAGGCTTAGACTAATGTCTTTCCTTGGTTTCATTCCTCGAATTCAAGCTCGGTTTTCCCACTTTGTTTCGAATCATCTCTGTACCAGATTATTCCATTGACATCGGTGGGTTTTTTATCATTATTCTATTCTTCTTGGCAAGGAATGATAATGCGAAAAAGTTTTGTAAAAGAAATTCTTTGTATCTAGGTTCAATTTGTTCCTGGTTGTTATCAGTTTACCTTTAGTCCACCAAACTATGGCCGCATATAGTATAATGGGTTTAATAACTATTGTTTAAATCCAAAAGATTACGCTAGGTTTTAATCCCTATGTTTTTCCAATAGTATTTCTACATGACCAAAAGGCAATGTATGCTTTATTGATATTTGTTTTTGTCAGAATTCCAGTTTAGTTTTGAATGTAGGGTGTCACGATGCATTGCAATTCGTGCCAGATGAGAAGACGAATTAGTGATTTTTTTTATTTTTTATTATTCGAATATTTTAGATATTGGTAGTTCGATTTGTGATATTTTTGGTGTGGGTTAAAGTTTCCCTATTGTCGGATTAATTGTATCCTCCAATTAACAAATTGGGTTGTGTGTATTTAATATTGTGTTTTTATGATAAAACTAAGATTTGTTGTAAGTTTTATGTTAATCTTAGAATAAGTAATTTCAGGGCTGTTTTCTGTCATTTGGCAAGACTAGGCGGCCGCCTAGGGCGGCAAGATTTTAGGGCGGCCGAAGGACGGAAAAAATTAATTTTATATATATATATATATATATATCAAACAGCGAAATTATTAATTATTAAACAAAGAATTCTGGAAAGCGGCGCATGCGCTATCTCGCGAGGGGGAGGGGGAAAGGGAGGGACGGCATTTGAAAGGGATGGGGCGGCATTTTTCAGCTCTCGCCTGGGGTGGCAGAACACATAGAAACGGCTCTGAGTATTTTTTTGGTATAATAAAACTTGTGTGAGAAAATGCTATTTTTTGGAAGGAATATCGTGTGTATTCTGAATTAAGCTAGAGTTCTCGTGAGAACTACAGAAATCTCAGTATCACACCGAGAAGGGGAAAGTTGGGGTCTTGTGACGGGTTTATCGGAGTTCAATTGGTGGAGCGGAAACCGAAACTTTGTATTTTGGCGGGAAACGGCGAAAAGGAAGTTTTCTCTCCGGGGTCAAGTCAGAGTGCGCAAGGGGTTCAAGACGAGCGGTTGGTGCCTTTTTCAGCCTCGGGATGGCGAGGTTTTTATCTTCGATAACCACCCGCGGGTTGTTACAAATGTGTCATGACGAGAAAGATTCTCGTAGACACAGCAGCCAGCATACTGCGAGGACAACAAGTGCCAAAATACAAAACTAAACGACTGTATCGGAAGGAATCGTCGTGAATGATGGCATCATTTCTCTATATTCATGTACAGTTCTCTCTCTACCTGCACAAACACAAACGTTGCTCATCCTAACGTTTTGGACACGTTTGTAGGTATTAGGAAATGTGCACCAAAACAAATTTTTGAATAAGATTTTGTACAAAAAAAAAACCAACATGTAATTTACAAAATTGATTACAAACATCATTCTTTTTATTACATTAGATAAATTAAAAGAATGTATCTATTCTTTTTTTTTCTACGTAAATGAATAATAGCAGCGATGGCAGAGAATGATAACTCTTTTCCGTCTTTCGAAGACTCTGCGGAACTTTCTACTTAGTAATAAAACATTATTGAAACAGCATGAATACTAATTATTAGAGGAACTTAGAATATTTCCACAATTTCGAAAATCAATGTTCTTTTACTAAGCTGTCCATAAAACGACAGTGAAATACCTGAAATGTTGAAGAATACTGATTAGAAACATAAACTTAAATTAGCACTCAGAAAATGGACAACACATATTTTTCTTTTTGTGATAGTAGAGTCATTTGTCTTTTCGTTCTTCAGAGAATATTATAATTTTATTACAGCTTAAAATGTTGCGTGTAATTCGTAAGAAGAATTTTAGTATTCAGCGAAATAATTTACTGAAGAGCTATCTTAAGATCTTACCGAATTTAGTGAAAATCAATTATTTTTTTCTTTTAATTGCTGTTTGCCATTGGGGTTAGGGTTTTTAATTAACTGTTAAGGTTAATTTAAATAATTAATTATAAATTACAGTTGATTTTTTTGATAATTTTAAGTTACATACAACATCAAGATAATGTATTTTTTATTACAGAAATTCTTACCTGAATACTGTAGTTTGTTTTCTCTGTAGTGAAATCATACATATCCCATAAATATTCGACTGTCACATTTGGTAGACGAAGGAAATCTGAAAAATAAATTTCTGTGGCATCTGGCAAATTAAACAATTCTCGGTATTGTTTCCTCAACTTTTCAGCTATTACATTCTTTCCAAACATATCAGCTGGACAAACAACAACAGATGGAAATGGGATTCTATCAATCTTCTCGAAGTAGACATCAATAGCTGGATCACCAGAGTAATATTTGACTCCACATTTCCCTATTTCATTTAAGCTTATACCACTGCACACCAGTAGAACTAAGACCCATAAATATTTTCTGATATTTTTTTCAGATGCTTTCGTTATTCTGTCCAACCCTGGAATACTAATTACTGGAGGAGGAAGAAGTTTTCTTCGGAAACGACAGGGAACGTTTCTTCTTATTGTGTTTTGGGTCTGTACTTTTATGTGTCGAATTTGGGAAACTTTGGTTCCTATGATTTTTTTCTGAAATCTACGAAATCGTCTACGCTCTCCCCACAATTCTCTTTTGATTCTCCTTTTTGCCATGATTTATAGTTTGATGATCTTGCATTGACAATACGATATCTGAAAAAAAGTAAATGCAATCTTTAAAAATTAAAACACAATAATGTTAAATTAAATTTAATTTTTTAGAATTTATGTATTTTAGTAGAAATTAAAACGATTATCCATTTCAAAGACGACCATTGAAAGAAGAGAAATAAGTGAAAGTGGGTAAAGGAAGAAGAGCCGATGCGGAAACGGCGTTTGTGGCAATTCCATTATTAAAAATACTACTGTTTTATTTGGGTATTTTTTTGAATTTTTTTCCCAGGCAATTTTTTTTCTCACTAGAACAAAAACGAAGGCAAACAATTTTTGTTTTTGTTTTTTTAAGGTTAGAGATTCTTTTCTTATAATGTTTAATTTAATGTACTAATTATTTTACTAAGTTGTTCTTCAAAAAAGCTAATTTCACTATCAGGGAAAATTATATATTTTTTTTAATTAAGAAAAATGAATTCTTTCCAAAATATTATTTTAATCTTAGTTTTAATGTATTCAGAAAAGATCGACTCTCATTATAGGATGCTGAACGTTAAATAAAACAAGCACACCTGCCTGTACTAATTACAAAATCATTAAATAACTCAATTAAATTAAACAACTACAATGCTACTAGTTCCGAATGCATTCCATTCCTTTTCCAGCGTTCCAAAGATAACAAAGCAGGCACTTTTATAGTCTTCACAAAAACGCAGAAAGTCTAATAATTAACATATGACGACATAACTCATGATGATGTAACAGGTAACAGGCGCCTTCTGGTGCTGTGCTTCTACGACTTCATGGGTACTCCCCCTCTTCTGGCAATCGAAACTAATAGTAAACAAAAACAAGACACAACCATGTACTTGGCCGATTCGCAGTATAAAGCTCGAAGTTATGGCATGGAAACCTACACAAAAAACTTAAAAAGACAATTAAGTGTTTGAAACACTTGACATTGCACTTGTCTCAATTAAAAACAGTAGCATATGAATTTACTAACTGCTTAAAACGTTTTTATTTAAAATTTCATAAAAAAAAATTTTCATATGTTTTACTCATTACCATAGATTAACTTCATTATTTTTTTTTATCTGTTCTAAAACTTAAACTTAAATCAAATTAAGGAGTAATTTGAATCGTTTCACTTTAAATATATTGTTTTTTTACATCTTCGCAATTCTTAAGTAATTATTCATATATTATTTTTTTTGCTTTCTTTCTTTCTTACTGCAACCTCGGTTGGCCGGAGTCCATAGTCTGTAATTGTCGGTATTATTAGGTAATCATTGTCTTTTAAGTTTCTTGTATAGGTTTCCATCCCATAACATCGAGCTATATAGTGCGAATCGCCCAAGCACATGGTTGTGTCTTGTTTTTGTTCACTATTAGTTCCGATTGCCAGCCGAGGGCGAGTACCCATGAAGTCGTGGAAGCCCAGCACCAGAAGGTGCCTGTTACCTGTTACATCATCATGAATTATGTCATCATAAGTTAATTATGAGAATTTCTGGGTATTTGTTAACAACATAAAAGTGCCTGCTTTGTTATCTTTGGAACGCTTCAAAAGGAATGGAATGCATTCGAAAATAGTAGCATTGTAATTTTATATTGAGTTATTAAATGATTTTGTATTTACTACAGGCAGGTGTGCTTGCTTTATTTAACGTTCAGCACACGTAATGCATCTCTTCATTTCACTGTAGGATGTAAACAAGTATTGAAAAGACAGAAAAAATGAAAGAATTGGTGTAATACATTTATTTCTTAGCCTGTTTTAGGAGACCTAGTCCATCTGTAAAGAAAGTCAGTTTTATTTGCAAAAGTAAATTTTCTCTACGCCTACGAAGTTCTTTCTCATGGCTTTTCTGAGAACGTTATTATATTTGTCCCGTTTGTCAAGAATATTGGTAAAATCATTTCCAGAGCGCCATCATTGCCCCAGAAGTTCTATCATATTCACAAAATTTCGGAATTGTAAAATATAAGATGAATTATATAGATTCGAAATAATGATATTATTGATTATTTCAAGCAGCATTTCTTTTTGACATTTTTATCAATTTTATTTAAATATTTTTGTTAACTGTAATACAAGATTTAGTTAATGATAGGGTACATTGATATAAATTTTAATAAAAACTGTTATTGCAAAGATCGAAAAACTTAGTTTAAGAAGTAATGGCCTAGCTAAAAGTAAAATATTATATTTTAATTGTTTATTGCTCTTATTACTAAATCTCAAAATTAGCTGATAGAAAAATTAAAAGTCAATTCTATTACGTTGGAAGTCCTAAAATATCGGTTTGGTTGACCTGTAAATATTACCACTTCTATGCATATCTATTTACGTCGATTGAAGGATTAGCCCTAATGCCTTTGGTATAGACTGGTCATGAGGTACTTTCTGCATTCTGCGTCCTGTTTTGTGAGTTGAATCAAACTGTGTAGTCGTTCGATATTCGTAAGTGAGCTCTTACGAGACTTAATCAGAGCCGAAAATTGTATAGGCCTAATATTCGAAATAGTAAGAGCTCATCATTTTGGCTGGAACGAGTCACCGGTAGCAACTCCTAAACCGTCTCTTCAGTCGAAACATTCTTTTGACTGTATGGTGGTCCACGGCTGGAATTATGCACGGGAAATGTTTTTCCCGGAACAACCATTACAGCAGGAAAGATACAGCATACACTGGTCAACTGAAAGGTTCCATTTTGCTTCACGATAATGCAAGACCGCACACGCATAACATGCCCACAGGAAACTTCACGAACGTGGATATGAGATTTTGCTTCATCCGCCTTATTCACCGGATCTTTCGCTAACAGATTTTCACCTATTCAGACATATGGACAAGATTCTGAATGGCAGCAGATACCTCCAACATTGTGGTTTAAAAAAGGACATCGAAGGATTTCTGCCAGACCTGGAGCTACAAATTTGCATGTTCCCCTCCCAATGCAAGAATCGTAAAAGCCTTCCTTTCCCTGTAGTGAAAATATAGAATAGAAAAAATTGATACATTACCATAAAAACCGTCATATTGACCGTCAGCACAAGCAACATTGACGGTCAATATGAGTTTGTCTGATTGATGGATTTAATTTTAAGTAATCAGCATACATAAACACATTTTAGTACAAAACTGATATTAATGCTAATGCAAGAGCACTAAATTCAAACAGATTAAGAAATGAAGGGGTTATTTGAAAATATATACATTTTTATTTTATATGTTGCTTTTTAAATGAAAATCCGAAAACTGTTTTTCTATCATTAAATACACAATAAGGATTTCCAATTTTTACAATAGCATTTTTTTCTTTAAATGCAAATAGTTTATATTTGGACTCAATACGAATGAAAAAGTTGAAACTAAATTATGAAACAATGAAGCACATATTCTGTAACTCGTTGAGTCTTACACATAGAATATTTTGAGAGATTGCAGAGCTTGTTTATATAAACATATTTTTTCATGATATGGCTTAAAATAGAACTCTTGGTTTATATTAATATTATACCTATTGAGAACAATTCCAATATAATCAACTGATGTACAAAATTACAAAATGTAGGTTTTTTGGTTGATTTTATTATTATAAAAAAAGTTATAGTTAGCACCATTGGAATTATTATTTATTTCCAACAAGGTCTTTAAACCTTTAGAACGAAATATTGGAAATAGATTCATATGAATTATTGTTCTTCAAATCATCATCAAATATGCATTGATGTAAATATATAACACCATATTATACATAGACATCAAGGATACCACATATGATTAAAAGTTAAAAGAACTCTTTCTTTCTTGATTTCATGTCATTGAAATGTTTCACTCTTGTCCAATTCTGAGGCTTCCTAATGGTTGATAGCTAGCATATGCAAATCACTGGTTCTCTCCTGCCCCATAGTAATTATTCAAAAGGTTTTATCTTCTTCACGATCTTTCAGCGTATGCAAAAGTTACAGGCAATGTTAGAACAATGCAGTTAATACATCAGGATAGCTTGATGCTCTGGTGTGAAACTCAATGTAGAGAAGAGCTGTCAATTCACAGACAGCTTTGAAATTTGATTTCTAAGGTCATCTTGAAGGGAAATCAGATGCAGAGGTAGTAATGAACCAATATATTTTTTCATATTTCCTTTGAAGTTTTCCAGCTTTGTCAAAAATTTTATCTTCTGATAGCTTGAGAAGAACTTGGGGAAAAGAAAAGAAAACTTTTCTACCACGTTTTCTTTAGCTGAAAAACAGTTATCAAATTGACCATTAACAACATCCATAAGTGCATTAAGAATATTAATCCTGAAGTAACTTTCTTTGTCGAAAAATCTTCAGTCAATTCATCATAGTGCTTTTCAATCTTCGCTGTCTCTTCTGTGGAAATACTGGCTCCACCTTCCATTTCGCAACAACAGCTGAAGCTTTCTATTTTATGCCTTGATAATCTTCCCTCATTTCTCTCAACTTTTCTTTTCTTCTTTGAAGAATTCTGATAGCTCTTTCAAGATCCTTCTGTTTTCCCTGAAGAAACGTGGAAGCAATATTTAGTTGAGAAAAGATCTTATGGAGTATCACTTTCAGAAAGACGAGCTGAAAGCAGTCCATGAGCTTTCTAAGTCGGTTTGTTTCTTTTCTGATTTTTACTTACAAGAACAATAGTTCTAAGATTTTTCAACACATCAGGATAACTCAGCTTAATAGCTAAAATTGACTAATGTCTTGATGCCCACCTAGTCGGCATTAATGCATTTCACTATAAACTTTATTTATGTTTGAAAGATAATCTCAATGCTGTGATAGTAATTGTGTAATAGCTCTCCGTCGAGCTGAAGCGGGGACAATCGTACAGACACTATGTCTACAAATGGGCGTGACGTCACGACTGACGTGCTCCAATGCTGCACTGTGATTGATTATTTTTCCCCCGACCAAATGCCGAAATAGAAATGGCCAACCAACACTTTGGCAGGCTTTTGTCGGCCGGAATTCCGTAAAACCAGATCTCGTGCGACGTGTTGGCCACACAACACGACGCTTTGTCGAATCGTGTGCACCCTGCTTTATATTATTTGCTTTGCAAATATCTTAACTTTTCATTCAATTTAACATTTTCATTCAAAACTAGTCATTTTCTCGTAGATATTGTCTTGTTTCTTTATTTTTACTTTCTTATCTCTAAAAATCTACATTATTTATAAAGTAATTAGTAAAATCATTCATTTTAAAATTTTCTATCATATTCTCATTTTTCTTATACAGTCTCAGTATACTTTGTTATATTCTTCATATAATTTTTAATAATAGTGTAAAGCTAAAAGATATATATAGGTAAATATCAATATGCAATCATATAATTATATTTTGTTTTGGAAATAAAAATAAAATAAGCAAGTCCTGATATTTAAACAAATAGAACTGGAACAATAGCATAATGCTAATGTGATTTCAATTGTTATTGCTCGTGTTTTTTTTTCGATTGTTAAAAAAAAATTCTAAGGCAGCAGAACATGAAGAATATGCAGCGGATTTTTCGTGCGTAAGGCATATAAAGAAAAAGGATCGATATGTGATATTGGAAGCCGGGTTATGAATCCGAGTAGATTACAACAGGATAAAAGATTCGTTTAACTTTGATAGAATATGATCAAAGTGTGGTGCTACTGAAAGAATTGGTATCGAAGCTTGATACCGTAAGCGAACACCCGCCATGATGGATTCCACATCCAAGAATCTGTTAATCACTTTCATCCTGTTTATCTTCTGGCTTTTATCAAAAGCATCGAGATCCGCCAGCATCTCGATTTACAGCGAACTTCGGGTAGTAAAGTAAGTCACTCTTTTTACTTTAACAAAGATCCGAAGACTTGTATATACACACAAGGAAGGCCTATTAGTTAGGTTTAGCTGTTAATTAGAAAAGCCTTAACTGAATAATATGAGCAGTGAAATTATATTCAGTTTGATTTTGTGACTAACTTCAGTGATTGATACATACTTAACTGACTAGATAATATATAAATAAATCCATCAATCAATCCTTTGAAAAACTTCTTTACTCCAATACTATATTTCAAATAATTTCTTCAATTATTCTTCCTCAGGTGATAGGTAAAAGAGGAAAATAGAATAACATAAAATAAACTTTCCTCTCATTACAAAGTAAAAATAAACAATGAATTTACATCAAGATCTTTTAAACAACATTAAAATGGATGAATTGATATTCATAAAAAGAACAAAATTTTAGAGTACAGATGCGTTAGTATTATTATTTGGACGGGCGTATGGGCAAGATGGAAAAATGACGTATAGGCCATGATGAAACATTTGCATCTTGCCTGCGTGAAATTATTTTAAGTCTATATTTTATTTCCTCTCATTAATTGCGTATTTGTTCTTTCTAGATGGTCTTCAAATATAAAAGAAAGACTAGTAGAGGGTCGTGGACGGAAGAATCAATGCAGAAGGCAATGGATCAGGCAAAAACGACTACGATAAGCTCAGCTTCAAAAAAATTTGGAATTCCAATTGGAACTTTACATCGCCATATCAAAAAAGGTGACGCTTCCAAAAATCTAGGTAGGTTTCGGCCTGTTTTCTCAAAGGAGCTTGAGGAGAAGATTTGTGACCTTGCCATTTATTGAGATACGCTATTTTGTGGCCTAACAAAAGATAGCCTACAGGAGTTAGCTTATGAGGTGACAAAATTAAATAAGATTCCGCATCCTTTTTCGTGTGAAAAGGCTGGGAGAGGATGGATCGAAGACTTTATGAAAAGACATCCCCAACTAACATACCGAACGCCGGAACCCAGAGCCCTAGCTCATTGCTCTGCTTTTAATAGCACTCAGATGGATCGCTTCTATGATAACCTTTGGGATGTTCTTTCCCAACGTCAGTTTATGACGAGACCAGACGACATATATAATATGGATGAGATTGGTGTCAAGACTAATGCTTCCCGACCCCCTAAGTAATTTCTGTAAAAGGCAAAAGACAAAGGTTGTTGCTAAAAGGTTGTTGCTACAGCGGAAACGGAGCAACTTACCACAATAATCTGTGCTTGCAGTGCTATGGGTCGTTTCATTCCACCTTGTTTTATATTTGGGCAAGGAAAGAGAATGCAAGAACGCCTTTTGGACGGAGCTCCCAACGGCTCCCAAGCTTGGTGTGCTGATTCTGGCTGGATAACTAACACTACGTTTAACAATTGGTCACAAATATTTATCGAGAAAACAAGCCCAACAGCAGACAAACCGGTTTTATTGATTCTAGACAACCACACTACTCATCAGAACCTAGAAGCTTTAAATTCAGCACGAAAAAAACATGTGATTATGGTCAGCATTCCTCCGCACACAAGCCACAAGCTGCAACCATTAGACGTGTCAGTCTACCGTTCATTTAAACTGGCGTTTGAGCAAACCATTGATATATTTCAAAAGAATCATCCTGGGAGAAGAAAAACACAGTTCGATATTGCCAGGCTTGTTTGCACTGCCTACGAAAAAAGTGCAACTGTGCACAATGCCACCAGTGGTTTTAGGAAGGCTGGAAGTTTTTCGTTTGACAGAAATTTATTCAGTGATTTAGATTTTGCCTCCGTGTAGGAAAACGCTCCAATAAATGAAAATGATGAAAATGTTGCTGAGACTGATACGGGAGACAAAACTGCTGACGCAGATATTATAGAAGATTCAGTCTTAAACAGTCACAATGCTGCAGTGGCGGAAGGCTGTGAAAACACCGCTATGATTGTCGAAAGAGACGACGTTAACGAAAAAGAAAAAATCGCAGATAGGCCTACTGACATATTAAAAGTAGCACAGAATGAAGAAATGCGTTCTGATTCCGTTGCCATTGACATTGGTTTACGTCATACACGATTTCTCCAAAAAAAATATTGCCTTCACCATAAGTTACTCCTACAATGAAAAAACGAAAAGTTAGATGTCAGAAGTCAGAGATTTTAACTAGTTCTTCATTCAAAGCCACAATTGAAAAGAAAACTGAGCTGAAAAAGAAACCAAAACTAGAGTTTCGGCAGAACAGCAAAGGAGAAGACAACAAACATCATAACAAAGAACCACATGAGTATAAAGGAAAGGGAAAAGGGAAGGGAAAAGCAAAAATAACAGCAAAAATCAAGGAAGGGTTGCAACATTCGCAGCAAACTTCACAAAGGGATGTGTTTTGTCTGTTTTGTGCAGAACAATACATGGAGCCACCCACAGAAGACTGGTTACAATGTCCATCTTGTTGTGGTTGGGCTCATGAGCTGTATATTGATACAGAAGATGGTTGTTTCTTACGTACCGATATCTATTGTAAAATGTAAGAATATCCTGTACATTCCGTCATGCCCGTATAAGCTTTCCATTGTGCCCTCAGGGTGAGGGCAGTATGGAATTTAACAGGATTGTATGTTTGTTAATATAAAGAAAATTCTGTGGAAGAACATTTTCATGAGTGCAATCTTTTATTTTGCAATTTCGTCTCCTACATATATACACTCATTACCAAAAAAAACGACGACCTAGAAGGAGTTGTCCGATTGTAATGAAATGCAAAGACATTGGGACCGCCCATGCAAATGATTAAACTTTGGTGTCCAATAAATGAATAGCGAGAGCTACAGCGCATCGGAACTGCGCACTCAGCAGGTGTAAATAAGAAGCGATTCTCAATCTGATGGTCAAAATTTCTGTTGCATTGCGAGTTAGGATACCTTTCAACGACTGAAAAAATGCCTCGCCGCAGGATTCGAGCTCATTATGTGCAACTGTCGGACTTTGAAAGAGGTCGTATCATTCCATTGAAGGAAGCAGGTTGGGCAAATCGGAGAATCGCTCATCATATGGGTCGAAGTGATGTGGCGATTAGAAGATGCTGGCAGGAATGGGTGGACAATGGCAGATTTCAGCGTCATGAAGGTAGCGGTCCACCTAGGGCCACAGCAGAGCGAAAGGAGTGATTGTCAGATCAGCTGTCACAGCGCCTGAATCATCGTTATCAACCATCAGACGTGCGACCCGCACACGAGTGTCCACCATGACCATTCACAGACGGCTGAGAGAGCGACATCTACGCTCGTACCGACCGCTACGCCACCTGCCACTCACGTCTGCACACCGTCGGGCCAGATCACAGTGGTGTTTGGCTCGTTCCGATTGGAATGATGCTGACTGGGGACGTGTAGTGTTTAGCGACAAATCCCGCTTCCAACTGTGTCCTGACGATCGTCGCAGACGTGTGTGGAGACGCCCAGGGCAGCGGGCCGATCCTGCTTTCACTATTGCACGCCACACAAGCCCTCAACCAGGAGTTATGGTCTGGGGAGCCATTTCCCTTGATAGCCGGACCTCTTTGGTCGTCATTAGCGGCACACTTACAGCACAGCGGTACGTCGACGACATTCTGAGACCTGTTTTACTACGCTTCCTTTTGCAGTACTCTGGCCTTATTTTTCAGCAAGATAATGCCAGACCACATACGGCACGTGTTGCTATGACCTATCTTGCAGCTTGTGAAGCACTTCCTAGGCCAGCCAGATCCCCAGATCTCTCTCCAATCGAGCATGTCTGGGATATGATGGGAAGGCGACTGCATCCACCATTGAATGTGGATGACCTAGCCCGACAATTGGAGCAAATTTGGCAAGAAATACCGCAGGAGACCATCAGGGAGCTTTATCACTCTATGCCACGTCGTGTGGCTGCTTGCATTCAGGGTAGAGGTGGGTCAACACCTTATTGAGCTCGTTACTTCGTAACTCCGTAACTCTGAAATAAATCATTCAATTTGTCTGAAATTTTAATCATTTTCTATTCTGCACATAATCTTCTCCTCCACCAATTTTTGTCTCCTTCTAGGTGCCTTTTTTTTTTGTTAACGAGTGTATTTAATATTAAGCTTTTCTCTCAAATAGCTATTAATAATAGCTATTAATAAACTATTATTAATGAATTTGCCTAATTGCTGTGTGGGCGAACCATAAGAATTGATTACAGGACTAATTGGACAAAATATTTTGAATATTAATTCTGCACACAGGGTTAGCACAAAAGAACCTATTATTAAAAAATATTTAAACATTGCTGAGCTCACAAGAGCCTTTAAGAATCATACAAGAAAATTTCAGATTGGGCAGTACACTGCATAGAAAATTTACGCAATCCTGACCCCATACTGAAAATGGAATGTAAAATTTGGGACGAAAAGGAATAGCGGTTAATGATTGAATCTTGTTTAGTTAATTGGAAAAATTGTATGAAAAAAGATAAATTCCTAAAAATAAGCACTATTTCATTCAGTTATATGAAAGAGTTCATGAAGAAATATTTTTTTATGGATTTGTTTTGATTGTTATTAGAAGTAATTGTTATTAGCATGATTTGGATATTAATTTGATTATTGCCTATTAGTATTAGTTAAGTTATGAATTGTCTGGATTTTCTTTTTGTTATGTTTGTTTAGCTCTTTTTGTATTCAAATGAATTTTTGAGGAAGAAGAGTTCATTTCATATCCTCTATTAGTACCTGAAGAAATGTCTCGCTGAGGGAGATGAATTATGGTGATATTAAAGAAACGGTTACTTGAAACTTTAATAATGTTTGCTTACTTGAATACTAGACCTGCTTTCTGAATCGAGTAAATTTCTTCGCCATCTCCAGTAACTGATTTAAAACAATATTCACTAAAAGAGCTTGTTGTATTTGATTGATTTTCACATAAAAACTTAATTCTTTATCATAAGTTTATCATGTTCTTGCTTTTTCAGTACACTATTCATTTGGAGGTCGTTTATGATATCAAAACCAAAGCAGTATTAATTTTTTACGTACTGTGATACAACTTTCAATTATTTAATCTAGGTTTAACATTGTAGGTGATTTTCGTTGCAAACATGAACTTTCAAGAAAGATATAAAATCTGAAATTACTTTTTAACGGATTATTCAATTTATCTTTAAATCTAAATTCATAGTTCTAAAAATGGTATCTATACAAGATTCTTGCTTTCTCTTAATCATTTGTTTTTAAGAGATATTCCACTTTTGTGAATTTTTTAGATCCATGACGATCCATCAATAGACACAAGATAGTGACTAAAGTGGAGCGAACACAATAAAGCAAAAACACTTGTCCACCGACCAGAGGTCGTGTGCGACCTTGTCTGACAGATTTTATAGTGACCGCTGGTTGCCCAACACCATGATCGAATTCTGGGATAGCCGATCGCTCGCTAGGAAAGAATTGAAGATCATAACAAATAAATTTAATCCTAACAAATTCAAAAAGAAAATATCTCAGAAAGGATTTTTTAAATGTCTGTTAATTTCAGAATGTGAATTTTGTCTTGTGATGAATGTGATGAGAAACAGGCACAATATCATTCAATATCATTCAAACTACTCTTCAAACTATTTTCTAGCATATTTTGATGATTAAAATTACTATACTTCTGTGTAAAGATTGTTTCCTGTCGAATGATGTCTTTCTTATTACAATAATAGCTTTTTGATGGTTTTCAGTGCATTGGAATTGAGAATATTTAGCCTAAGAAACTCTGAACATCACAGACGTATTTCAACTCTGCGCTTTATTGGTTGGATTCCCGAAACATATGCACTGCATGGCCTGTCGTGTTCTATCCTGGAAGTCGTTTCAAACACGTTTCTGCCAGATATTTCGCTCGATCAGGTCGAATAGTGTTCGACTAACTTAAGAAAATCTCGGTGAAGCTGACCTAAACGATTAATTGAATATCAATTCTGATTTTTTCAAATTTATCCAAGTCGACTTAACTTCTACTGCATTACATAAAATGTGATTAAATTAAGAGAATTATTTTAATTATTACTAAATATTTCATTGACAGTTCTAAATATAACTATATAAGAATTATAACTTTACGAAACAAAGTTTTTGAAAATCTACTTTTCTGTATAACTTCGAAAGAAGTAATGCGTTTCATTATTTCAAAACTGAAGTAAAGTTAGTGAGAAGGTTTTTAGTGTTCAAATGGCATCTCAAATAAGTAATTTTTGTTTTGGATTTGGGGAGAAGTCCCGCTCTTGGGAGCAACAGCCGGGATAGTTAATCTTTCGCACCTTCAGAGCTTGTTATCGGTGGAGTTTGGCTGGCTGATGAGTCCTAATAAGGACGAAACGGTCCGTCCTAGTCTCTTCACGAAGACAGCTCTGGGGTGCAAATCCTTTGCGTAATGTGTGCGTGTTCATTGTGTTTCTTGATTAGTTCACTCCGCACATTAAATAACGTTTATTAATGAGGAATTCTTCTATCTAAAAGGTCAACATTGCTATCATATTCAACGAAACTCGAACATTCCCTATTGATCTGCTTTTGAAAATAAATTTATTCTGACCTCAATTTCGCCGGCAAATGAAGTTTTAGTTTGAAAAATCCAATATTACAATATTTTTGAAATGAATAAACACGCAAATATTATTCTGCTGTGAGTTAATTAATTCTTGAAAATCAATGTGGCTAGTAATTAAATATTGCTTTTAAAGAATAAAAATAACCTTCTGGCTTTCATTTTAATCCAACTCATTTTATAATGATTTTTAAGTCAAAAAATTTCTTAAAATGAGCGCAACAGAGTATATTTAGGGGAGAGTGATGACACTTGATCCCATAGGAGACTTGATCACCCCTTCAAAACTCGTGTTACGAATATAGAGGATACTGAAAGAAATGATAGAAAACAAGTGGCAAGGATCATGGTTTCGGAGCGACTGCTGTCATCTTTATAGACTTCATATGAATTTGAGTATTTTTTGTGTTTGCAATTTTTCTGTGACCTATAGAATTTTTGATCTGAAGACGATAGGTGTTGATAAGGCTGTATATGTGACCAAAATATACCAGTGTATTTTAAGTTTTTGAAAGTATTTGCGCAAGATTTCGTTGCGTTTTGTGGTTTCTTATGCTAAATAGTTTCAATTATAGCAATAAAATAGCCTTCGGGAGACTTCATCCCATACACACAGTCGGAAGACTTGATCCGGAATCATCTCTCCCAATGTGAAGGAGGATAGCAAACGAAGGCGATGACTCCTGAAAGGAAAGAATTGGAGGGGGTTTTTCTTCAAAGGACAGGAAAGCCCGTCTGTTAAAAAAAGGACAAGAATGGACTTGAGGAAACGGAAAACGTGGGAAAAGGATTGTTCTTTTGACCTTCAATATCAAAGTCAGAGCGTAGTCTTCTCAGTAGTCTTCTTGGTTGCATTTGCAAATCTAGACGGCGTCGTCACTGAGGAAGTTACAAACTTTGACTTAGGACCGAACGATCTTGTGGCTGTTCGGATAAAAACCAAAAATGCGTTGAATCATTGCGCCGAACAGACAATTTCAGTTAGATACTGTAAAGTAAGTTTGCTAAAAAAAAGACAAACAGTAAACCAATTATTTTCTCTCCCTGAGAAGGAAAATGAAAGGATCATACAAAAAGAAGATCTAGTGATGAAATTTTTGAGTCCTCTACATCACGAGTCTAAATGACTGCAGCAGAATTTCTAACTTTCCCTTGAGAGTCACTACGAAAACTTTTTAAGTTGTGTGTCTGAAGTTAGTTTAATAAACCATCGAGTTCAAAGGGACGGATCTGCGTTATTTATTTCCCTTTCAAAAGCAGCCAGGAACACGTATCTCGCCAGACGTGCCACGGGATCATGGGGGACCTGCGAAGGAGAATCCTGCTGGGACGAAAACAAAATAAGTGAGTGTTAAGTGCAATTCTCAGCTCTTTTCAAGGGCAAGCATTGCTCGTTGATATCAAACCTATCATTTGATACTAATATGACATGGTTCGCCCTGGCAGTTTGGCAGATAGAACGTGGGGATCAAGTGTCACCATCTCCTCTACATTATAAACCATAGAAACTCATTTATTGATCACTAGTTAAAAGTAGAAATGTAATCGTAGTAATACTGTTTTCAGAATTAAAATATTTTTATTATTCATGTTAATTTTTAAGTTAACTTAATTAATGTAAATTTAATTAGTAAAATTCAATTTTTATAGGAAAAGGAAATATTTAGTTTAACTGAGTATTATAAAAGTAACAGAGGGCCAAATATTCTTTGGTAATATTTGTTATTTTTTTGTTTCTGTAGCATCAATACTACTATCCCATTCTAACAAAAGAGAACATTCTACATTATTCTTTTCTTAAAATCAACTTTGAAGGTAAATAAAGAATATCTTATTGAATAAAAAAATAAAATGTATCTGCCGCGCAGCCACCGCGATAAGTGTATTTCCAAAAGGTGAACCACCTTGAAATCTGTGAATAGTGATTGATAATCTACCATCCGAGTCCTTATAGTATCTAGCACCCAATTTATCAGAAAAGCTCAAAATTTACGGCAGTTATCAACGTCAACTTTGCAGTCACGCACGAGTTCCAAGCCATGTCCACTACAAACCCAAGAACATTGACTTCTTTGATACTAGTTAAACAAATGCCCTACAAGCTTTAAAAAGATCGTAGCAAAATCTCTATAAACAACGTGAGGATTTTAGGCTTTCAAAATTTGAAAACGTTAATAGGTGGAAATTTAAGACCGTCATTTTGAAACGGGTGATCCGATTTGGTTCAATAACACCAGCCGATTTCTGAAGGGTATCTAGCATCCATAAAATTTTAGCTGAAAAACTCAAAATTTATAGCCTCTATCAATTATCCTCATCACAACTTAAAGGTCATGCACCACTTCTAAGGCCAACCTCGTAAAAATCCGCGAACAGATTTCGACTTTTTTGTTACTTATTTGTAGTTAAACAAATGCCCTAAAAGATCTAAAACGTTTGCGGCAAAAGGTCTAAAAACAACGTAGCATAAGATTTTGAAGATAGGAAACTCGTCAAAAAGTGGAAATATACAGGGTGATTCATAAAGTACTCGAAAAATAGGTTGGTGAAATGAACCAAGGAGTTCATTCCAATTAAATGGAAGGCTTTCACAATTTCTACGTGTTAAACCACTAAAATAAATATAATAAAATAATATCTTGGAAATGAATAAGCACGCAAAAATTATTCTGTTGTGAGTTATTTAAACTATATTACTAAAATCTTTTATTTCTCTGTCTGTCTGTCTGTGTGTCTGTCCGGCGCAATTTTCTGAGCGAATGGAAAATAGAAATAATTTTTACAATGAAACATCCGCGACAGGAATCAAACCTGCAACCTTCTGATCCGAAGTCAGATGCCTTATCCATTAGGCCACAGGGACTACAACTCTCTTCTTATGGTTTTTTGACTTATATCTCCTTTCCTTTCCCCCATCAATAAGGAATGTATTCAATCTTTTTTTTGAATCTCAAGATTGTTTATTTATTTCACATCAGTTAGTTTATTTGTAATTCGAAACTGACAATTAGAACGATAATTGCCGAAATGTTGCAATATTTTAAATATTCTTACTTAACCAAATCCTATGTGATATTGAAAAATATGTGGGTGTAAACGCCAGATGTTGGAGTAAAGAAAACAGAGTCAAGAAAGAGAGAAACACTCTTTTTTTGAGGTGGAATACCGAAAAAATCACTATTTGAAACTCAAAAACCATCAATAAATGTAACTCAAACGTCACTGAAAAGTGACAATTATAATTAAAATGAGATTCAAAAAAGAATGCTGCGATACTTCTATTAGATAGAATACTGAAAAATATTTGATTATTCTTGAACTTAAATAATATAAATTTAATTAGTGAAATTCAATTTCTATAGAAAAAAAGGGGTCATTCATTTCCTTTAAATAAGTTTTATAAAAGTAAATATTCTTTATTTACAAATATCAACAAATTGTTTACTAACTATTTAAACTACATATTGAAGTGGAACGATTAAAATTAATCTTCAACCTCTTTACCATACTGCATTTTTTCAGATAATATTCTGAGTCTCTTAAATTAATAAAAGTATTTATATTTAAGAAACTAAAAAAATAATTATTATTCGCGACAAAGCAAAAGTCTTTTACGTATAGTTAATAGTTAAAATAATAACTTGAAAATAAATAAATTGAAATTAACTGTCATTAAACAGAAACAATTTTGATTCATGCAA
>JAFIDM010000006.1:1036322-1062999 GCA_023159025.1 Thereuonema tuberculata | reverse complement strand
GCTGTACAGCAAAGGCAGGATTGAAGCGTTCACCACGGGCTCTCCACACACGAACACGATTGTCATCACTACCGAGATTGAATCTGGATTCGTCGCTAAAGACGACCTGGTTCCATTCTGCTGCAGTCCAGTTTCCTCGTGCGCGGCAAAACTCCAAACGGAGGCGTCGATGGGTGGGCGTCAAGGGCAGCACGTAATGGGCGCCGCGATACCAACTGTCCTTCAGCCAGGCGCCTTCGTATGGTTCAAAAAGACACAGCGGCCCCTAGTGAAGGTGCTACCTGTGCCTGGATGGCGGCCGATGAAGCAGTTGGCTGTACGCGTGCATTTCTGACTATGTGGCGGTCTTCTCGACGACTGGTATGTCGAGGGCGTCCTGAGCCTGGTCTTCGTGTACATGACATCTCTCGGGTCCACTGGTCCCAAAACCTCCTCACATCACAATCAGAGCGGCCTAATTGACGAGCTACTCGCCTAGCTGACCACCCAGCTTCCATCATCCCGACGATTCTCCCTCTCTCAAACTGCGACAACTGCGTATACTGTCTTCGAACACGGCGTAATGGTATGTCTACCTCAGCTCTTCCTTTGTAAATGATTCAGCACACTCAAACAAGCTTTGGTTACCTGTTTTATACTCCACAGAGTACGATGTTCAACGCCCTCTACCGGCTATACGTAATGCGCAATCACGCTGCATTTCTAATCATTTGCATATCTCCCCGACATGTACCTTCATTGCAAGTTTAGTTACGATCCCGCAATTATTTCTTGGTGCGCTAATTTTTTTATCCATGAGTATAAATGATTGAAGATTGTTTGAATTTAAGTAACTATTTGCGGATTTTGGTAGCGATAGCACCGTGGGTTAGGCGACTGACTAGAAGAACCGTGTTCAACTCCTGGAGATGCTTGGGCCTTTTTCTACAGTTGTTAGCTCTTTAGACGAACCTTAAGATTCACCAAGGGCTCGTCAAATGACCACCATTAGCGTTCGAAAATAGTGCTAATTTAATGTGTTGCGCGTGCCATCAGAGACTGAATCCGAAAGTTGATTCAGAACATTCTAGAAACCTACGGGCGTCTTAGTGATCGAACGTTGTTGGAGCCCTAATCTCGTGCAATACAAAAATACATTGATTCCTTGTCCTGCATTCATTAGGCACAAAAGGGTGCGAATTCCTTCTTTTAGCTTTGTGCCTCACTTTGTTACTTTTTTTTAAATTATTCAGCCACGTTAAATTTCTTTTCATAAAACAATTATTTCCACTCTGTTTTATCCTTTCAGAATAATGAATAAATAATTTCTTTTTTAATTTTAATTCAGAATTTAAATTCTCTATCCTGAACTAAATAAATTCTCTTGAAATTATAAAAAGGTATTTTTTTTTTTCAGATTTTGAGATTTTTTGAACAGCAGCTTATCGTATAATGTAGTATAATGATTCCTTATTTTACAATTGGATAGTTTAACGAAATTCACACATGAAATTGGCTGGAATGAAATCATATTACGAGCAAAAATTTCCAGCGGGTGATGCCGCAGGGTAATTGATATCGTGCTGAAATCCCGATCATCATTTACAGAGAACGCGCCATATACCAAGACGCCACTTTCGTCTCATAATTGTCCTTCAATAAAAGAGCCCGTGATACGAAAACACGACGAATATGCACTTGGAGAGGATGACCTACTTGAAGCGAATCGAACTGTCTGTTTGCCAACACTATTTATTTAAATATTATGAATGCAGTTTTAAAGGCATCTATGACTTTTTTTTTTTTTTTTGAAGACGTGTCAAACTTTACTTTTATATAATAATTGCCGTTTAGTTATAGCCGATATTAACTTTTGTTTTTTTTTTGTTGTTTTTTAATGTTAACCAGTCCTATTAGGTGTAATTATAAAAATTACTCCTATATTGTAGGTGCCGGAAATTTAATGTGTGCCGTAAAAATAAAAATATTTAAAATGAAAAGAAATTTAACGTGCCCAATGATTCAAAGAATTAAGAAAGCAAACGAAGGCACAACGCTATAAGAAAGGATTCACACACTGAGTTGTCATCGGGAAGAGACTGGGATGAACCATTTCGTCCTTATTAGGACTCAGCAGCCAGCCAAACTCCACCGAATAACAAATCCAGAAGGATGTGGAGACCCAGAAGACTCAGGGTGTGAATCCTTTCTTATTGCGTTGTGCCTTCGTTTGCTTTCTTAATTCTTTGAATCATTGGGCACAATAAATTTCTTTTTATTTTAAATATATAACTTTTAGGCTTTATTTAATGCCACATTTAAATTCCTTTTGCGCCTAGCAGATTGCAGGACAAGGAATAGTTGTTGTTTTTTTGTTTTTTATTTAATTTTTGGTTAGGATTTCTTCGGGGGGAGTTCCCGCTCTCGGGAGCGAGTCCCGGGAAAGGTAACACCTCGCACCTTCTGAGTCTGTCATTAGGTGGAGTTTGGCTGGCTGATGAGTCCTAATAAGGACGAAATGGTCCATCCCAGTCTCTTCCCGATAAAAACTCAGGGTGTGAATCCTTTCTTATAGCGTTGTGCCTTCGTTTGCTTTCTTAATTCTATAAAAATATTTAATTTGGATTAAATTAAAAATTTCTTATAATTTTGTTGTTTATAACATCAGAAATTAATTTTTAATTTTTTATTACTTTAATACTACTGCTATTATAGTTTTCCCAATTCATATGACGAAAAAGTTTTGAATAAGTATATTCATTTGTTCTTAAACCAAAATTTTTAATTTTTGAAGAATCAAAAGCTTGTAGCCAACCAAATCTTGTTAAACTATTGGAATTATAATTTTCTTTAACTTTTTTATATTTATAAAAATTTCTTAAAATAATCGTATAGATAAATTTTTCTTCAATATTTAAAATTTAATATTTAATTCATATTTTTAATTTATTTTCTATAGTTTGCTGTTTATAATTAATATAAATATTATAAAAAAGTTTGTAGATTAACTTTTTTATATTACATAATTGTTGCTTTGTTAAAAACACCAACATTGCAATCCATAATTTAAAACAGAATCTACCAGAGATTTTAATATATAATAAGTTTTTGTTTAAAGTGATACTTATTTCTTAAATAATAAAACATATATGTAAAAGTGTGTAATCTTTTTGTAATATAATTATAATGTGTCAATATAAATACCTAGATAAATAAATGGTTGTACAATCACAATTTGTTGATAAATTATTAATGTTACTAGTTGAATTACTATTGCAAACATATTTATGTAATTTAAAAGGTAAATTAAAGTTTATTTTCTTATTTTTAGTTTTAACTGTCATAATTTTTGTTTTCTTATGATTAATTGTTATTTTATTTTCGAATGCCCAAATAGAAATATTGTTTAGATCTTGCTGAAGATTCATATAAGCAGATATTGATTTTGATCGCTACTAAGTAGTAGTACATCATCTGCATAAATATATATAGAACAATTTTTTATAGAATTGCAAACAGAATTTATATATAAAATAAATAGTAAAGGTCCTAAATTTGACCCCTGAGGAACACCGCACTTGATATTATAAGTTTTATTTATATAATTATTTATTTTAATTTTAAATTTCCTATTTCTTAGATAATTATTTATTAGATGGTAGAGATCGCCTCTAATGCCATAGTTTTTTAGTTTACGTAATAGTATATTATGATTGATACTGTTAAACGCTTTGCTGAAATCAATATAGGCTATATAAGTTACTTTGCTATTATTCAGATTTTTATTTATAGTATTATTTAAATTGATTAAAAGATCATTTATACCTTTATTCTTCTGATATGCATATTGATTTTTTTCTAGTATATTCGATTTCGTTATAAAATTATATATGGAATTAGTTAGATAACTTTGTATTATTTTGGAAATATTAGAAAGAATAGATATTGGTCTACAGTTTGAATTTTCTTCATGATTTCCTCCTTTATAGATAGGTACAATATATGCAATCTTCTACAAGTTAGGATAAATATTCATTTGAAAAATATTTTTAACAAGTTCAACAATAAAGTGAGAAAAATTTTCTTTGTTATTTTTTTATTACCTTTGTAGAAATATTGTCTAAACTAGTGCAACTTGAATTTTTTAGATTCTTATTGATATTTAAAATATCGTTTTGATTTGGCAAAAAGAAAGCACTAGAATTAAGATTCTGAAAATCAGTGTTTTGTACTTCATAAGAATTAAAGGCTACATAATTATTTTTTTGACAAAATATCTTTTGAAAATTACTAAACACAGTATTACTATTATATTTCTCTATTAGATTTTGTAATTCTGAATTATTATTATTATTATTTGTTTTATGATTAATATATTTTTTTATTAAATTCCACATAGTTTTTCTAGTTACATGTAGTATTACAACATAAAAGGTTATTTATATATTGATTTTTAATTTTATTTATATAATTTTTTAACCAATTTCTTTTCTTTTTTTAATTATTTTCATATGTTTTGTTTGTTCTATTGTTTTTATATTTAAGAAATAAAATGTTTTTTTCTTTGAAATATTTCATAATAATATCATTCATCTATGGTTGTTTGAATGTATTATATTTATTTTTCTTATTTTGATTATATTCATTACTGCTATTGTCATATTTGTATTTATTTTTATTTAACTTTCTTGATCTACCAATAATTTTCATTAATTTATTAATATATACATTAGGGTCTTTATTATAATCGTTTTTAATTTCAGAAGTAAGATCTAACAGTTTTTTGTTTAAATAATTTTCATTTATAGGAAGTTTAGTCTTATTAAAAATGTTATTCTTGCTATCATTTAAATTATGTTGATTTTCTATTTCAATTAATAAACCGAAATGATCTGAAACAACCCATTGAATTATGTTGGGTTTTATATTATAGTTGTTCAAATGAGTGAAGCAATGATCAATGCATGTGTTTGAAGGATAAGTATTTGTAGTGAAATTTCTTGTGGTTTTATGTATTTGGTTTTTATAATCCAAATTATAAAAATTTTTTAAGTATACATTTGTTAAATTACTTGTTGTGCAGTTTATATTAATATCAATATTAAAATCTCCTATACACATGTAATTGTAATTATTATTATTAGTACGTTTAATTTCTAACAAATTGGTTTTTAATTCATTTATAAAAAGGCGTTTATTTGTTAATGGAGGTTTATATATTACATAGAAGATAAAGTTATCTTTTGTAAGTGGAGAATTAATATTACATTGAATATTTTCGTAAGTAAAAGTATCATTTGTAATATGATTTACTAAAAATTTTGATCTATAAAACATAACAATGCCGCCTCCTCTACGATGTATTCTTAATTTATAATTTTTTTTAAAACCAGATAGCCTATATTGAAATAATGGATTTCTACAATCTATTACATGAATTTTATTATCAATATTAGCTATCAAATATTACAATTATTAGCTATCAAATGTCACAGATTCCAAGGATGATACTCCTATCGGTATAAGCGATGATATTATCGGCATAACGATAATAAAGCGGCGTAAGTATCTGACAGTCTTCGAGCTGTGTCAATGCCGTGTCTTCAATAAATAACATTACCCATTCTGCAATAATAGCAGAAGCTGACAAACCAATGAACAATCCTTCATGCTGCCTACAAATTTTACCGTTGAAATAAAAGAACTCTTAAGTTAAAGATGGTTTCAATTAATGCTACAAGTCTTGACATTTAGCAATATTCGTAAAATTCACATATTTCCATAATATGTTGTATAGCTTTATAAACCAATTGCTCAGAAATAGAGGTAAACTGCGAGTTCACATCCAATGAAAACAATTCGTAATGCGGAATTATTCCTTGTGATCGAATGAGCAGCACAAATTCATTTCCATTCTTGAGACTGTATCTCGAAACAACCTTCAGGAATTTAATTTTACTATACTAGTGGTCAGAATGAATTTTTAATGCTGAATTAACACAATTAATAATAATTTGGACCAGTCCATCTTCAGTTTTTGGTTTGTGTAGTTTAAGCAAAGCTTTTAACTCGGGTATTGCGAGACTAATGTCCTTTAATTTATCAGCCAAATTCTTAGATATAGCTATTATTGCAGAATTGGTAATGTTATTTATTGAAGACATGCCGTTGAAGCTGCTCGAAGACTGTGCAAAAATGTGCAGGCCACATGGAATTGTGGTTACAGCACCAGCGTCTTTTTACATTATTTCTTGAATATGTAAAAGATATGTAGATATGAAAGAGGTCAAAGGGGTGATTTACGCTATACAGTGCATTAATCAACAATGTCTATACGTAGAGGAAACCCAATGAGCTGTAGCCGAACGAGTAGCAGAACATCGAAGGGCGCTAATGAATAGAAATAAAGATTATCTCATTTATCGGCATCACATCGAATACCAGCGTGGGCTCAATTTCGATACCCCTAGGATCTTAGATTCTTGTGCTACAGACTACAAAAGAAAGTGTAGTGAGTCGATTTTTATTCTCACTGCTTACAACGTCAATCTATTCACGCAATATCTAAGTATGGCTTAAGGAAGAAAAAGAAGAAAGAAAAAAAGAAATAAAAAAACATATCTGAACTCATATAATGTGTTTAAGGAAAAGAGAAAAGTAAAAAAGATTATCTCATGCTATCCTTACATTAATTTTGTTAAGTTGGCAGTTTGTTTATTTTAATTTTGTTTTTATTCCCTTGAATTTAATTTAATTTTATTTGATTTTAGATTTTACCCCCAATTTTTTTAATTTTTCATGAATTTTTATTAAAAAAGAGTTTATTAAATTTTTATTTTTTTAATTTAATTTATTATAATTTTCAATTTTTAATTTTTATTCAGTTTTCATTTTTAAAAATAAAACATAATTTTAATTTCATTTCAAAAAATTGACTTTGTTTGTAGTTTTATTTCCTTTGTCTTTTCCTTGATTGCAGATTTATACACGCAGGTTTTCAAGTACAGCATTCATATCGAGTGATTCGGCTATCATTTGGAATGATACTTTCTCTGTCAACACAAAGGTCGCCTCCGACTATACGTTCATATATTTATCCAATGGTTTCTTGACAATTCCACTGGCGGCGTTCCCGAGAGCTGCGTCATGTTATGAAAAGTTGGACTACGGGTGTTTTTTCCCCAAAGGCATTATGGGATGAAGTGGCTTTTGTATAGTTAAAAAGTCATCCATTCAAAATTTAACAATAATAAATTATATTACAATCATTAAAACCTCAAAACGAGTAGGGTTTATCTCTCAAAATATTAAAAAATTTCTCAATTTATTCTTCAAATGTGTACAATACTAAAGAGTTTACAAATACAGTGCCCGTTCTTAATATCGAGTTTTATGCATGTTTCCTCTACAGACGAAATTATAAGTCGCGCAGATAGGAGTGATATTTTAGAGGACAAGCTCTGACTTGTAGAGATAGGGTAAAATACGAGTTCTCACAGAAAGTGAATGTTGCCGACAATGAAGCATGGTACCACTTCTACAGCACAAACCAAATATAGTACAGAGTTGAGTGATATTATATGGGAGTTGGAAAAAATACGATTTCCAGTCTCACTGGAAATGGCAGAATATGAAACATGTATGGGGTGGTTTTGTGTAAAATATATATTTTTTTAGATAAGGTTTAACGTGTGTTGAAGAATTCTCCACAAATTATGTTCAGATTATGTTCACATTGAAAAAGATTTACAAATTGACAAATCGAAACATGTATGTATCTTAACCTTTCTCCATTTAAAATATTTATTTTTTAAACCTGTGTGACTGGCTATTTCATCTATCGTTTTTTTCTTTTTGTCTTGTGCAATTTTTCGAAACAAGCAGTTTATACGATTTATATATAACTATTCATTGTAGGAATTTATCTTCAATCAAGTCTATGTCATAGGCATAATTACTAATCATAGAAACTCCATTGAAAACCTGTGACAGAACTTAGATCATCTTCAGCTAATTTAAATCGTTAATGATAACCTAAAATTGGTGGGCTATCCAACTTACTAAATCTTGTTTTGCTTTAGCTTTTCCCACTTTCCATGAGGAGTCGCTGATGAGCAAGTCTCAATATTAGCTTTTGGCAAGAGTTTTACGGCCGGATATCCTTTCTGTTGCCAACCCATACGACATGGTATCCCAAAGACGGCACAGACGACGAAAGAAAAGGCAAACAACACAGGAAAGAAGCAAACATCCATGCCCACGCCTGGATTTGAATCAATGTTCCAACGCATCTGCCTCATGCGAGGCCGCAGCCTTCCGCACAAGACCACGCCGGAACGGCTATCCAACTTACTAAATACATATAGCCACCGAGCCGGCATGGCCTAGTGGATTATTATTATCAGTAACGAATCTGAAGAGCAAATACCGTTGGCTTACGAAATGCGGAGCGGTAGGCCGGCGACTGCAGTGACTACGCAACATTCAGTGTGTCAATGATATCATTCGTGGTGACCGCTGCTGGGTGACAACAGATGAATTGTGGCGTATTCTGTTCCTCAGTACAGGCAGAGTGATGACGATTATTCGACAACTGGGATACAAAAAAGTTTGTTCACGGTGGATACCAAGAATGTTAAATAACCAGAATAAAGAGACAAGAAAAACAATAGCCTCCAAATACTTGCAGCGCTTCCATTTGGAGGGAGATGAGTTTCTGGAAAAAATTGTGAACGGAGACGAAACGTGGGTCATTTGTTTGAACCTGAATAAAAGAGGCAGTCAATGGAATGGCATCACACAAACTCACCGAGGAAGAAAACATTCAAAACTGTGCGATCAGCAGGGAAAGTTATAGCGACAGTGTTCTGGGATGCAGAGGTTGTGATTATGGCTGATTTTTTGGAGCAGGGATGCACAATAATTTCTGTCCAATACATCACGACCCTCAAAAAGCTTAAAGAACGTCTTCAGCGAGTTCGCGCAATAAAAGCTACGGCAGATGTTCTTTTTTTGTTTGACAATGCAAGACCACACACCAGTCGTCACACCACTGAAGATATTGGGAAAATTGGATGGGAAGTCTTGCCTCATTTTCCATACAGTCCTGACCTAGCACCAACAGACTTCCATCTGCTCGGGCCGCTAAAGGAAGCTCATCGTGGAATTCACTTTGAAGATGAGGAGGCGGCGAAAACATCCGTGCGTCAACGGTATAGGCAGCAAGACCATGCCCTTTACTATGCTGGAATATATGCCCTTGTGAAAAGGTGACCAAAACTGTGGAAATGGACGGAGATTATATTGAAAAGTGACAAATTAATCGTTTTCAAGTTATGTCATTGCATTTGAATTTCTTGACAATTAAAAGGAGAAAAAAAATAGGAGGCATTACTTATTGACTGACCCTCGTATCTTATACTCAAATATAAAAAATTCTCTTTTGTTTTAATGATGTCATTTTCTTTCTATTTAAAACATATATTTCGGTTTTTGTTTAGAAGTGCCGTTCAGGCGTAACCGAAGGGTGTGGTGACTTAAATGTAATGCCTAAATCTGTTATGCTGTTCATGACCATTTCTTAATTCTCAGGTCAGAACAGTAGTCCTCGCAATGATCATTGACTAAATGCAGAATAGAATGGAAAATCTTTTTAAAAAGTTAGTAGGGTCTTTTTGATATGCAATTATTATAATGTTTTTGTAAGAGAACTGTAAGCAATAAGCTGAACGCTGGATATCTATTAACAACCAACAATAATATCTTCATCACCACCAAATATAAAGAAAACTGTTTATCAGATCAAAATACAAATACAAATTAGTTTTAATTAAATATTACAATCTTGCATAGTGAAAATATGTTATATTAAAATTAAAATAAAAATAGAATTCCGTTAAATAAATTTAAGAGTAAAGAGAATCCTATAAGTTAATTATACAGTGCTTCTTTCTTTTCTTCTCAGTCCTCGGAAAAAACCTGTGTATTTTAGAATCTACGTTTCATATTTGAACACATTTTTCAATTTTCACTGTTTAAACAAAGTGATCCACGTGGATCGCTGATATTGAAAACAGAATTAAAAAGTAAAGTTGGACTGCTTTTAGTGAGAGATTCACATCACACAGCAAAAAATAGAAGACCAAAAACAAATTTCAATACAGTTATTGGTCAATCTATTGATGAATACATTGCTTAAAAGCTGTTTAAAACGTAAGCCAAAAGAATGAGGAAGTGGAATTCTGAAATAAGGAAATAGAGATATAACTCCGCATCTGTCAAAAAAAAAAAAGGTTAACACCAGCCAAGAAAAGGAAAAATCGCTGTTACTTTTAAATGGAAATGAGTTTTTTTCCTTTCTTACTTCCTTTCGTCTTTATTTTTTTTTTCAGGCTATCTTTATTGTTAGGGTAATGAAGATCAAGGTTAATCGAAAGGCTCTGAATTGTATAACTTGTAAAAGGACCATCAGACGCCTTCGGTGAACTTACTTATGGCTTCAACAGCTGTATTCGCTTTCCTCAATAATGAATTGACAACAATACGGGAAACTTGTGAGATGTAAAACAACTGCTGCATAGTTAGACTATATTTGAAGGCAGGCTGGTAGTGATGACAAGCGCCATCTTAGTTATAGTAATGCGAAAATACAATGGTGTCATCAGAGCTCTCAAATTTGCCGAAAAATTTCGTATCAGTCAGACAGAAAACTGGGATTAAGGATCGTTTGAAAATTATGCTAGCTCGATTGCTCCAATGTCTTGTCTATCAGTCTTTTAATAGCGTTGAAACTAATAATGAATTGTGATTCTCACTAAAAGCATATCATCATCGTATATCGCACATAGTGGAGAACACTGCGACTCAGTTCTGTGTTAACTTGTTGAAAGCTATCTCTAAAACAGTTGGTCTTTCCAGTTATAACAGTGACTTCAACAGAGAGAGAAATCTTCTTCGCTGTGTATGTCACAGCGAGTCCGTTCACCTGTAAAATAGCGCCCACTCATGATGACTCGTTTCTCCTATGTATGCCTGTGTACTACTTAAACCCATCCTTGCCTACCATTTAATCAGTTCTTTGTTTTTGGAACTTTGGCATTTCAATTTCTTCACTTTGAACTTATTACCTTCTGTGTCTTAACAGTACCTTGTTTTTATATAAGTGCTTTTGAAGTTTCTTCTCAGACAATGTGTAGCAATTATTTGCCTTTCTGTTTTGTTATTGTTTGATTTACTTATGTGAGCATCTGCGTAATTGAAAAGCCTTAGCCTAGTCTCCTGTTGCTTTCTAAAAAACAGAATATCTTCTTGATATGAAAGGACTGTGTAATGCTGTGGAGAATAAGATGAATTCTAAATGCTTTTGTATCCATTAAACATGTTCTGAAGAACAAAGAACATATTGTACCCGTGATAGCTACTTAAGTTAAATTTTAATGAGAATTTCGAAAAGAACTCAGATCAAGAATGTAAATATTAAATAGAGATCAATATTCACCTTGTAAAAGGAACCATAAATTTTCACTGACTATTAATAAAGAATATGCCAGAGCACTGTACTTTGATGTATTATAGCCAAGAGAGTTCCTTTTTGGTCGTATCAGCAACTTAGCTATTTAGAAGAAGAATATTTAAAGTCAATACTGTTTACTTTATGCAAATTGAAGTTTAATGTGTGGAATTTGTCTTTGTAATAAATCATTTAATCACATTTAAAATATACTCAATAATTATATTTAAAAAATCTTTGTAATAAAAATAATAGAGAATCTGCTTGCATTAAAATCTTGCGAAATACAGAATTAATTATACTTTAAAAAACTTTAAAATTTACGCAGACTAGTTTCGAGTTGCCCCAAATGCAACCCTTTCCAATTTGAGGAGTCATACAACAAGCAAGTCTTTTTATAAAACCAGGTAACCAATAATCGAGTCATCTTCACATGGACTGCGTCCCCGTAGCCTACAGCACCAATCGTGAGAAGTATAAGATTCCCACCGAACCAACGGTTTTGTAGCACAGGAGGGTGACACTACAGTATATAATAAAAATCCTTTTGTTAAATAGTTTTTGTCTTCATCAAATTGAACTCACAATGATTAGCTCCTACAATTTGTCTCTTACAAAAAACAAATCAAGTGAATTGAGTATATGCAAATGGCGTGCGGTGACTTGTCTTCGCCTCCATCTGAATCTCCAATGAGGAACTTCTTAAGATCTTCACCAATTCATTCCAAGTTGTCGAATGGACAACTGCGGATTTCCTGAAGCTGCGTGTACAAATTGTTTATATCAGCGGACATTTTATCAATCTGCAACGAGAAGACAAAAAAATTAGCTCTTCTTTAGTTAGTGGATCATCATGTGCCAATAGATCAAGTTCTCTAGTAGAAGTGTAATTTGGAACAGAACACGGATAATACGAAAATATAGAAGTCACCACACATTTTCTGCATACACTCAATTCAGTTAATGTTTTATGTTTAAATTATAGGAACTTATCGTTCTTAATTTGCTTTGAAGAAACTGGTTAAAAAAAAAGTATTTCAATATTTTTTTTTTAAAGATAATTATAGGTAATATTTATTTAGAAGACTGTGGGCCGAGTGCACAAACCACCAAACTGCTTCAGTCATTAGTTGAGGAGCCGTTAGTTAACAAGTGGTCGTCAAATAGGAGTTGCAGAGCACCATCGACGTTTTGGCTGTCATTTACAGATGGTCCCTTAAAAACTAATGTGTTTATAAAAGTGGCGGCGATTGGTTAACAACAGTTGACATTATTTCCGGATCACTTTTCGCATGCGCAATCACTAATGTTATATATTTTCATGTATGATATCGCCTTAGAGTCCCGATTTTCTCAGTTTCGGATATAAATTTAAATTGGCCGCCAGATGCAATTATCGGCCTCATCGTAACAGCGATACGGACACGGCCTTCACCGATTCCCAAAGACGCTAAAACCTCAAGCTTCGAAAATGTACATCCGCCGCCACCAAAGAGTTCCCATTAAACGTATAAAGTTCCTAAAAATTACAAAATGAATCCTGGAATTTCCAACGCTTTTATTCCCATCACGTACTAACGAAGCACTTTCTTCACAAAAACAAACAGAGTAGCCCTAATTCCACAGATGACATTTCTTGAAAAAACTGGATTCGATGTCGACCATCTTGCGAAAGCGAATGGCGCGGGGGCTGATGGGAGTTTTCTCTTTGATGACGCATTTAACTCGACACTAACGGCGCTGTTAAAATTTGGCGGCTGATCAGCGATTTAGCGATGTTAAAGCCCTCAGGAACGTTGTTCCACCGAAAATGTCACTTACTCGTTGATTTAGCGGAGGTAAAGTTAACGGAGGTTCGGTGCACTCGGCCCTGTTTTTTATTTTAGTTGTTTCAATGTGATGTTTTAACATCAAAAGAGACATATTCCTAAATAAATACGAAGTCAATATCTATTATTCTTTCATTTGAGGACATGTGAAATTATTCTCACTGTTCCCAAAAGTCTTGCTATGCCTTAAGAGACACAAAATTTTAAATTTTTTTGTATTACGATCTCCAACCCCGTAAGCAGATTTTTCATTAATGACAGTTATAACGAGATATTAATTAAAACATAAATGATTAGACTCATTTTATTAAGAAACAGAAATATAATATTAAATGCACATTGACCATTAAAAACATTATGGAGCCTAAAACCGAAAAATATAATAGAATTTAAATAAAGGAATTGAGTCATCTTCAATTTCCCTGAAGGTGTAGAAAAGTAGATTTCTCTACTTGATGTTTTTTAATTTAACTTATTTTGTCTTTGCAATGATATAAAAAAAATATAATATAAACTGAGAGTTCAGACAAAGCAAAAAGCTACCTCATTAGTTGCAGAAACAATGATAAAAGAAATAAAAGAGCAATAATAAAGCACCAATTACATCAAAAAAGTATATTTTTTATTTTAATTTTAAAAAATTCCTTTTTATTAATATCTTTCTTTTGTTTTGATGAATGGTTAAAATCAAGCTGAGCTTCTCTGTGTTTCTAACCTTGAACTAAACATAATCGATTTGAGAAGAGCTCTTCCAATTACATGCTGACATCCAGTGGCAGAAAATAGTACTAAATTCCGAATTGTTAATCCGAGAGGCGTCTAATATGACTTCCTAGTGCAGGTATTTTAATTGCCCCCCCCCTCCTGTTTTCTTGAAATCAAACTATCTCAGACTTGATCTTTTTAGCCGACTTTCCTCAGATAGTTAGGCTTTTCATCAATCACAATGTGCGGATAGATGTTCCTGTGTTTGTGTGTGTCCCGCATCCGTTACTTTTAAATCTAATAAATCGTGATATCCAATAAATACAACGACAAGAAAGGATCTAATGGATCTAATTTTTCAGTTTCTATCCATATCCTAAGCAATGAATCCTGATCCGCTTTTTAATCTCTTAATGGTTAAGTTAATATTATAATATTAGTTTAGTTAATATTCATAATATGAATAACATTAAATGGATTCAAACAATTTTGATAACTTTAAACTATATTATCTTTGTTATTCATTACATGCTAAATTTCATCCAGAGAATTTCTGGACTTAGGAGGCTTCTTTTTGAAAATTAATAATACAGATTTAAATTATTTATATGTAATTAGATTTAAATGTTTAATAATTAAAATTAATTCCATGCGACTTTGTTTTAAAACAATTTACAGACATTTTCATGCGGTCTTTTTTTAAAACAATTTCCATCAGTTTCTCTATCTTTCTTGTTTCTGTGTCTTTTATCTGATAAAGGACTTCGGTTATTAAGTCCGGGTTTTTCCGAGAGGCAATGATCTGTCCAATATAAAATGTGTCGTTTATTGTTCTTGAATGCTTTTACGTGTTCCCTCACCCTCTCTTTGACGTGTTCTCTCACCCTCCAAAATATAAACAATAAACATCACATTTCAGACTGGGCAGTTCATTGCCTTTCGGAAAAATACAACTCGGACCCAATAACCGAAGTTCTTTATCAGATAAACGATAGAGAAACACGAGTGATTAGAGAGACACTTGTTATCAACAGTTTTAATTGTAAAAATAAGGGAAAAGGTTTGCAAGTGAATAAATATTTAATAGAAAGTATTAAAAAGTATTAAAACATAAAACGAAATTCACATGAAATTGTTGTAAATTGTTTAGAACAAAGACCGCAAGAAAGTGCCTGTAAATTGTTTTAAGTAAAAGTCGCATGGAAATATTTGTAATTATTAAAAATTTAAATCTGTATTATTAATTTTCAAAAAGAAGCCTGAGGAAGTCAAGAGATTCTTTGAATGAAATATTGCATATACGGAATAAAAAGATGATTTTAAAATAAATGATTAAAGATAGTTTGAATTGAAGTAACAATTTGCGGATTTTGGTTGCGATAGCAGAGTGGGTTACGCGGCTGACTAGAAGAACCGTATTCAACTCCCAGAGATCCTTAGGCCTTTTCCTACAGTTGTTATTTCTTCAGACGTACCTTAAGATTCACTAAGCCCTCGTCAAACGACCATCATTAGCTTCGAAAATAGTGCTGTTTATCCACAATAGGATAAAGGGGGTGTAAAGACAAAAAAAGCAAAACGATATTTTAAAGTATGCCTCTAAATAAGAATACGACAAAATATAAAAAAAAACATCTAACCGTTTTTAGCGTGTTGCGCGTGCCATCAGAGACTGAATCTGAAAGTTGATACTAGAACATTCTAGAAACCTAAGGGGGTCTCAGTGATCGAACATTGTTGGAGCCTTAACCTCTTGGGCACACCCTTGAGTGCTTACATGGTCAATAGTGGAATATTGGTACCTTTATTGTTGATTTTTTTTCAGGAAATTAAAATATTTTTATTTTTACAGGCATTATAACTTTAAAACAAAACAAAAACAAGATAGGAGAAGCAATACCAGCAGCGATCTCATAATGTCCCACGGCTTTTATTTACAGCGAAAGTATGGGTAACACAAAGGAAAACAGAAAGGTATTTTTTATTTTTAATCGTATACTAATTTTCCATCTAATGTTTCAAACATAATCAGAAAAAAAGAAAGAAAAAAAAACCCTTTATTAAGGAAAAAAAGAAAAAAAAAGAAAAGAAGAAAAAAACGAAATTATATGAATTTATAAATAATAACAATAAATAATAATCTTAAAAAAATATTTGTCCCCCACCCAAAATCGAATCTACGTTCTGCTAAGTATGACGTACGTTGTGATGGCATCACTTAAACGGTCCATTGACCAATCATGAATTTCTCGCGACATCGAACAGACAGAGCAGGGATAAAAGGCTTCTCCTGCTATGATCTACGTTCTGTATAGAAGCCTAAAACACATTTTTCATTTGCAATTGTTTGTGGACTTAAAAGAAAGCAATAAAAAATAAAGGTCAATATTCGAAGGAGAATAGACTTTGAATTTATTTCATTTTCTTAAATCTCTTTGTTTTCCAGAGAGATCTTCTTCCAGAGAGTTACGTTGCTTAAACAAGCATTTCCATAAGGAAGGAAAAAGCAATGAAGATAGATTAATAAGTATAATATGTACATTTATTCATTCATTGTTTCGCAGTATCGTTTTTTGAGCAAAGAAATATTCATTAATGTGTGCTTTGTCTCAAAGAAATTGCAGTCTTAGCGAAGAACAAAAGGTTTCTACAAAGAATCTAAATAATGCCATTGCTATTGAATTGCACTATTAATCAAAACAGTTGTCTTGACTTCTATATGAAAAATACTACATACAAAAGTTACAGACACATGATTATAAAAACATTAGAAAGGATTCCGAGATTAGTTCTCGAGTAATTCTCGAGATCATTGCTTTGTGATTTCGAGGATGAAACGGCCCGAAAAACAGTAAAGAATCGATTAGTGTCAGAAGAACAAAATATGGATTCAGAAGTTAAATTCCAACAATTACGGTTATTTTACTCATTATCTTCAATTTTTAGTGACCCCACACACAAAGTGTAAAGGGGTGGGAGCTTTTAAGAAGGTTATGTACGTCCGTCCGTCCGTCCTTCTACATCCCAAAATGTAAGATATATATAGATATCTTAATGGCAAGCTTGTGACTTGTACATATAAGAAAAAATGCGAATTCCGGTTACTTTTTGGCCCTCATAAAAAGGAAGTGGCTGAAAATAACTATGTCACCGTTTTTACAACGAAAAGTATAAGTTATTTGGAAGCTTATCAGTTAAACAGAGAAACATCCGAAATTTCGGTGTGAGGTAACTTCCTGTCAAAATAGCCAAAAATGAAACTTGTTACCACCAAAGCCTAATATACAAGTCGGACCGACATGAATGATATCTCATTGAACTCTTATGACCTGTAGAGATAATAAAAAAATAGGAGTTTCGGTCTGCGGTGAAAGTACGGAATCGCTTATTTTTGCCAAATAAGAATGCCTTTTTGAGTCGAGCTGATACTCTGGGACTGCCGTTTCGAGCTTGTTGGGCTCGAAAATTAAGTAAGCTTGTTGGGCTCTCCTCAGCTAGTGCAAGACTCAAAAGGCATACGAGGGGAAGTATTGAGAAAACATGATGAAGACAGTGACCCTTCAATAACTAACAGTAAGAAAATTGAAAACAAGAATCAAATGTGGAATTAAAATCCTTGGATAGCACTCAGGCTACCACAAAAGGTATTTGGCCACAAAGAAAAGAAAAGGAAAAAAAAATAATAAAGAACTAAATAACAAACCCTATAATGGGTAAAAGAAAAGCATTTAATTCAAATAAGAATGCCTTTTTGAATCGAGCTGATACTCTGGGACGCTATGGTTTTGTGTTCAACATAAAACAGCTATATAAAAAAAAGGTAACAAAATGTGGCACAAACTTAAAAGAAGGAAACTGCACCCTCAGCTGGCACCGGGAAGAGATTGGGTCGGACCGTTTCTTCCTTTGTAGGACTCGCCAACCAGCCAAACTCCACCGATGACAGACTCAGAAAGTGCGAGAGGCTAAGGATCCCGGGTCTCGCTTCCGAGAGCGGGACCTCCCCCCAAAGAAATCCAAACCAAAATAAACAACAATACAAAAATACATTGATTCCTTGTCCTGCATTCCATTAGGCACAAAAGGGTGCGAATTCCTTCTTTTAGCTTTGTTTCTCACTTTGTTACTTTTTTTTAATTATTCAGGCACGTTAAATTTCTTTTCATAAAACAGCTGTTTCCACTCAGTTTTATCCTTTCGGTAACTGAATAAATGACTTTTTTTTTCATTAATTTTAATTCAGAATTTGAATTCTTTACCCAGAACTAAGTAAATTTTCTTGAAATTCTAAAGATGAATTTTTTTCAGATTTTAGGATTTTTTGAACAGCAGCTTATCGTATAATGTTGTAAAATGATCCCTTATTTTACAATTGGATAGTTTAACGAAATTCACACATGAAATTGGCTGGAATGAAATCGCATTACGAGCAAAAATTTCCAGCGAGTGACGCCGCAGGATAATTGACATCGTGTTGAAATCCCGATCATCATTTACAGAGAACGCGCCATATACCAAGACGCCATTTTTGTCTCATAATTATCGTTCAATAAAAGAGCCCATGATACCAAAACACGACAAATATGCACTCGAAGAGGATGACCTACTTTAAGCGAATCGAACTGTCTGTTTGCCCACACTATTTATTTAAATATTATAAATTCAGTTTTAAAGGCATCTATGACTTTTTTTTTTTTTTGAAGACACGTTAATCTTTACTTTTCTATAATAATTGCGGTTTAGTCATAGTCGATATTCACTTTGTTGATGTGCCTTGGTTCGAATCCCGGAACAAGCCAGAATGTTTTCTTTGTTGTGTTTGTTTGCTTCAACTTCTCTTTCCCTCTTTCAGTCCGACTGAGGTTGTTGGGAAATTCTAGGCTCTGTACTGAAGGCCTATAAGGCCGCAATAATTTGTAAAGGTGTGTCTCAAAGCCTCTTTCAAAAGACAAAATAGTAATCATTACAAGCAAATAAGATTACAGTAAAATAAAGTTGACAACATATTTAAGATACAGAGCACATAATTTCATAAATAACCTTGAGAAGAGAACTATTTTTATATAAAAAAGGGGAATTCACTGATATAAATATGTTTTACTTTTTATTCATTTTCGAAATATGCCAGCTTACAAAGCATAGTATATTTGTGTTTCATTGATTTTCTTTTTTTTTTAGCAATGCTTGTGTTCCTATTATTTGAACTTTTATCTCCTGAAGTTTAATAATCCTAATTTTCTATTTTTTTATTAAAAATTCATGATTCTCATAAAAGGCATTTTAAAGACATTTTCCTACATGTATTTTCCTACATTTTCTATATTTATCAAATGTACGAATTTATTCATGTAAACAACCTCAAATAAAATAAAGAAATAAAAGAAATAAAAAAAATACTGGGTAAGTTAAGAAAAAATAGAAATCAAATTGAGGTAGGATTGAAAGATGGAAATTGTAGAATGCTATCGTTAGAAGAAAACAGGATATAAAATAACAAATAACATTTTTAATTGAATGGCAAAAACTCCAATCAAACAAAACAACAATAAATTCATCAAACTCAATAATAATATATAAAGAAAAAGAAGTAATTAAAAAATAATGATTTTTATTACTTCAGATTTATACAGCTACTCTTATTTTTATTTATGACATATTAATTCAAGATTGCCGTTCCGGCTTGGCTTTGTGGTCTAGACGGTGGTGTGCCATGAGTAGCTACGTCGGAATCAGGGTCAAATCCCGGTGTGGGACTTGGGTGTTTCATTCTTCTTCTTCAGTGTTTCATCCGTTTCTGCGGGTGTAAAGGTAGTATACGCTGGGTTACGATAAATAACTAACAATTCTGGCAGCCAGACAATCGTCTCGATCTCTTGGCTAATGAATGCCATTAAATAAATAAATAAATATTCAAGATACTTGTAATATGCGTCTTATGTCTTTCAGGCAATGGTTAAATCAACTTGCTTGATTTTGTATCAGTATCGTTAAATTCAGTAGCATGTGACATTAGCTCTTAGTATTAACTGCTGCCATCTAGTTTTAGTAAGAACTAGATTTAACAGTGTTGCTTATTTGACTTGTTAGTATCTTCTTTCTTATTTTACTTCTGTATACTAACAAATGAAGCCATGAACTGCAGATAGACAGCGACATTTGGAGCCCACGTTCCACAAAAATCGCGAATCCTTCAAGGAGTCAGGTTTGTTTTCTTACACCAATGACTTTGATGTAAAAAGAGTTATTACTGATGAAGACGAAAAAATGTTAGTTTATTACATTCAAAAACTGCTTCAGTATGGCTTCATTTTAAGAGATGTGCCAATATTAACCTACAACATTCCATTATAAATTTTACATTTCTAAAAACTGTCTAAGCATACTTTTTTATAATACTATTAATTTTTATTCAATATAAGTAATGCTCATTGACATTGAAAACCATCAAGTGCTGTGTAGGAATGGTATTTCATGGTAATGTCCGAGAAAGTAGATTTTCTATACAAAGCGGTATCCAAACCAGTATCTAATCGTGTGATGAAAACATCCAAAAATGGGAGCGTAGCGTTTTTTTTTTCCTTTTCAACGTCCATTTTTATGTTTGGGTGAAGACTTGAAAAAATGACACAGATTCCAAGGATGATACTCCTATCGGTAAAAGCGATGATATTATCGGCATAACGATAATAAAGCGGCGTAAGTATCTGACAGTCTTCGAGCAGTGTCAATGCCGTGTCTTCTATAAATAACATTACCCATTCTGCAATAATAGCAGAAGCTGACAAACCAATGAACAATCCTTCATGCTGCCTACAAATTTTACCGTTGAAATAAAAGAACTCTAAGTTAAAGATGGTTTCAATTAATGCTAGCAAGTCTTGAAATTTATTAATATTCGTAAAATTCACATGTTTCCATAATATGTTGTATAGCTTTATAAACCAATTGCTCAGAAATAGAGGTAAACTGCGAGTTCACGTCCAATGAAAACAATTCGTAATGCGGAATTATTCCTTGTGATCGAATGAGCTGCATAAATTCATTTCCATTGTTGAGACTGTATCTCGAAACAACCTTCAGCAATTTAATTTTACTATGCTAGTGGTCAGAAAGAATTTTTAATGCTGAATTAACACAATTAATAATAGATATAATTTGGACCAGTCCATCTTCGGTTTTTGGTTTGTGTAGTTTAAGCAAAGCTTTTAACTCGGGTATTGCGAGACTACTGTCCTTTAATTTATCAGCCAAATTCTTAGATATAGCTATTATTGCAGAATGGGTAATGTTATTTATTGAAGACATGCCGTTGAAGCTGCTCGAAGACTGTCAGATACATATGCCGCTTTATTATCGTTACGTTGATGGTATCGTCATTTCATCTGTGACATTTTTTCAAGTATTCACCCAAATATAAAAATGGACGTTGAAAACGAAAAAAACGCTACTCTCCCATTTTTGGATGTTCTCATTACACGATCCGATACTGGTTTCGATACCGCTGTGTAAAGGAAACCTACTTTCTCGGGCAATACCATGAAATACCATTCCTACACACCATTTTCCTTTAAAATTAACTTGATTTCCATGTTTGTGAAAAGTGCCTTCAAATTTTCATTCACAATCTATGTCTTTAAAGCTGAATTGGATGTAATTCATCACCTCTTAAATCTAAATGACTTCCCTGATCACTTCATTCGTCGTTACCTAAAGAGATCTATTATGCAAAGTTACATAAGTTTCCATAAAACCTCAGATAAACTAAACAATGTATCCATCGATTTTCACTTGTGAATCTACAAAAAATGTGCAGGCCACATGGAATTGTGGTTACAGCACCAGCGTCTTTTTAAATTATTTCTTGAATAGTAAAAGATGTGTCGATAAGAAAGAGGTCAAAGGGGTGATCTACGCTATACAGTGCATTAATCAACAATGTCTATACGTAGAGGAAACCCAAAGAGCTGTAGTCGACCGAGTGGCAGAGCATCGAAGGGCGATAATGAATAGAAATAAAGATTATCTTACTTATCGGCTTCACACCCAATACCAGCGTGGGCTCAATCTTGATATCCCTAGGATCTTAGATTCTTGTGCTACCGATTACAAAAGAAAGTATATTGAGTCGATTTTTATTCTCACTTCACCTTACGCTTACAACGTCAATATATCTATTCCCACAATATCTAAGTATGGCTAAAGAAAGAAAAAGAAGAAAGAGAAAAAGAAAGAAAAGACATATCTGAACTCATATTATCTGAACTCATTTGAAACTCTGTGTTTATGGAACAGAGAAAAGAAAAAAAAAATTATCTCATGCCAACCTTACATTAATTTTGTTAATTTGGCAGTTTGTTTTGTTTTAATTTCATTTTTACTCCCTTGAATTTAATTTAATTTGATTTGATTTTAGATTTTACCCCCAATTTTATTAATTTTTCATAAATTTTTATTACAAAAAAGTTTTTATAATTTTTTTTTTTTTTTTTTTTTTACATTTTATAATTTTTAATTTTTATTATTTTTTATTTTTAATTTCATTTCAAAAACTTGACTTTGTTTGTAGTTTTATTTCCTTTGTCTTTTCCTTGTTTGCAGATTTATACACGCGGGTTTTCAAGTGCAGCATTCATATCTAGTGATTCGGCTATCATTTGGAATGACATTTCCTTTGTCAACATAAAGATCGCCTCCGACCACACGTGCATATGTTTATCCAATGGTTTCCTGACAATTCCACTGGCGGCGTTCACGAGAGCTGCGTCATGTTATGAAAAGTTGGACTACGTGTTTTGTTTTGTTTTTTTTCCAAGGGCATTATGGGATGAAGTGGCTTTTTTATAGTTAAAAAGTTAAGCAATCCCATAAACAGGCCATGCAGGCCCACGGGAGCGCGGGAGGTAAGGCTTCCAGCGTTTCGAGACCAACGGGACTCGATTGAGGTCGGGAGATCAGCCCGACGCCCGCCCGCCTTAACTCCCGGGAAAGAAACCCAGTACCCATCACAGTTTGGAGGAGAAAGAAGCGTGAAAAAATTTCCGACCTCCGCCGAGGCCTGGAAACGAACCCACCACCTCCAACCCGCAGCCAAGCGCCCTTACCCACTCGGCTACCGGGTCCACGGCTTTTGTATATAACTATTTTTTAAGTAATCCCCTACTTGAAAATGAATGCTCCCTTTATGCATTTGAAACTATAGTCGTGCATTCTATTGGTATTAAAATAATTGCTCTAAATTTATTCAGGTGCATCTGCTTAATTCTTGAAATTCTGAAGAAAACAAGATTGTCAATTTTTTTTTTTATATTCTTTGCATCTTTGATGTGCCTATGTGCTGTTATTATTGTTTTTATATTCACGATTTTTGTAAATATAATCCATATTCAAAAGTGGCTTCGGTTGAATGAAAAGAAAATGCCCGGTCGAGGAAAATGAACTACGGCTTTCGTCCGTTTTCGCTTTTCACCGTCAAAAGGGACAAATTTGTAGCAATAGGTTGCTAATAATTCATAAATATATATTCCATCACCCTGACTCTTAAGATATTGAAAAGCGTTCTAAATTATATCTCTAGCTTGTCTGTGCAGGCCTTAGAGTAACCTCTTCTAATGATGCCGCCATATTGCAATAAGTTCCTGGATCACCTTAGTGAACCGTTTTTTTCCTTTTATGATCATTCTTCGTTTTCTGTGCTTACTACAGTTGCTGTTTTCATTCATTCAATGCAGCTATTGTCGCTACTGAAATTTATAACCTTAATTATCATTATTAATGAAATAAAATACGCATATAAATGTTTATCATAAAATTGATTATATTAATTACTTTTAAATAAATACTTTTTTCTGTGAAGGCACATAAAAATTAAATAGATTAAATTACTATCATGTAAATTATACTAATTACAGCAAGTTTGAAAATCTGAATTTTAAATACATTTGTTATTATTATTTATTATTAAAATTTTTAATATCAAAATAACTTGCAACTGAATAGAAGAACAAATAATTTTATTTTGTATTTTCTTTTTAAGTTTTATATTTATAACAGTTAAAGACCCATAAGGATCATTACGTTTTTAAAGTTAACTAACTTTAGTCAAATTTAACTTTAGTTAAATTAAATTTAATTTAATTTTTCATTTAATCAAGAATTTATGTATTTGTTAAAATTAATTTCGGAAAAATATTTTAGAGATTATTTTTAATTTTATTTTTTTACAACAAAAAATTGCAAAACTTTTAAAAATATTTATGTCATTTTTTTTTTGGAAAAAAACAAGAATTATCTGATTAAAAACATCCGAAACGAAGAAAGATCCAGAAGTAACGTTTCCTTTCGTTATGAATTGACGTCACAATCATCTCGGCCATTAGAATTTTTTTAATCACCCCTTCCCCATCGATTTTGCGAAATAAAGACGATTGCTTTCATTGAAATTGTAATTATAAAATTAAAATAACAGTGCTTAATGATAACATATATTTAATATTAAACCAAGAAAATTGAAATATTCCGATCTAAGAAGTATCCCATTATACAGAGTAATTAATACCACAATAGTTCTTTCCATTAGATGCTGACATCAGTTGGCAATTTTGTTAGATTACATTTTTAATTCAGATACAGAAAGATTTTTAATTCTGATTTTATGTATTGGATATATTTTTATAAGAGAATTAAAAAATATGTGAAAACTTACATAAATAATGTAAAATGAATTAAGACAAAAATCAATAAAATATTTACTTATAACCAATTTTTTTTTAATTTTTTGTATGACTAGCCAATTAAAATGTGCTCAACTTGAGCCTAGCGATTTGATAACTGTAATGAGATGAGCCTGTACCTTTGAGTAACGAGTGATTTATTACCAAAAATAAAGGGAGTACATGGATAAAATGCGTATATTCAAAGTGATATTTGTATACCTGTGCTGATACTACAATTTTATTTTTTTCGTTGTCATATGTCAGCAAATACGCAAAATCAATTTTAAATTAAATTTCAAATTTATTATTGTATAAACTTTAATCCTCCTCGAAATTGACACAAAATTTTAACTATTCGTGTTTCTATGTGTGTTTTTTGAACCCTTTTTTCTTGTAGTTTAAGTTTCGCCATTTTTATTATTGACAATTAAAAAGTAAATAAATTCGGATGTGAAAAATTTCAAGAAACTATCTTTATATTAGCTTATTTTTTTTTCAAGTAAAAGCTGGATTTTTATTTTTACCAATCCTCTGTTCTAAAATGTTGTACTTCATGGATAATAAAAATGTGTATCGATCCTATCGTTCGTTTTGCAAGAAGTTAAAGTTGGCAGACAATTGCTACCATGAATTATCTGAAGAACTTGAGAAGCACTATGAATTTCGAGATAGATCAAAATACCACCCTTCTGAAGCCATGATCATTGGACGACGGCTTTCGGCCACCAACAATTGGAAGAGAAGACTTTTTTTCTGTACTACAGTAGTTCCGCAGTCAAGCTATTGCTGAACATATCCAGTAAAAGCACTTATCAGTCAGTTCGGCGTTGCAGAAATCAAATGAGGTTTTTTTGGATTATCATTTCTACATTAAAATCATATTCCAAAGTATTAATAAAAGTGATCATATTTATTTATATATGTTCAGCTAGGATTCTTTTCGTATTAGAGTTGGAAAATCTATACACATCTTCAGAAATGCTTTTGTGCGCCGATACACTGCAAGCTATTCAAAACCTTATAAATCCAGTTGGAAATATATAAAAAAAAATTCAAAATTACAGTTTGTTTGTTTTTTATTATGAAAGATAATAACAGTATAAAATTGACTTCTTTCCAATTTGTAATGTCGTATAAAATTGAATTCAGTTCCATTTTGTAATGTAGTACAAAATTGAATTCTTTCCATTGTGTAATGTAGGATTATGAAGTGATGAAAAAATGACTAAAAACAGAAGTTCTTTGATTGCTTACTATTAATTATCGATGTAAATTTTTATCTAATGTGATAGTACGTTTATGGGTTTTATTTAAAGAACTTTTAGTTCGGATTGTGAATACGAAAGTGTAAGTTTCATTAAGACATTTGACTGATAGATTGCATCTTTTTTGTTTGTTTGTTTTTTTATTTTGTTTTTGTTTTTTTATTTTGTTTTTGTTTTTTTATTTTGTTTTTGTTTTTTTACACTGACAAGGGAACCTTTCCAACCTTATAATCGCAGATTGTAATGAAACTTTGCAGAATGAATCATTAGATTGTGTTAATGAAATGACATGAATCTTAGGTGCCCAATCAATCGCTAAGGGGGTTAATTTTTGTCGAAAAGTTGGGTCGTTTTACCGTCGCTCGCCAGATGGCGACAGCGGTCTTCAAGTCACGCAGATGCAGTAGAGTAACCAGAAGTATATAACGCCATCTGTTAACAAGTTCTGATAGAACCTTATTTTTCGAAAGTCAATGATGAAATTTGAATGTTGATTCGGAAAGATTATTCAACTTATTCTAAATGGAATTGAAGCAGATAAAAGAGAAACTACATGAATTCTACATTTTGTATATAATATAAAGACGCTAATGATATTTATTTATTTATCGATTAGGCGTCGTAAAATCATAAAAAAAACCCACACTGCTTGTGAATTTTAATGCATTTTTATTGTTT
>JAFIDM010000006.1:980175-1036222 GCA_023159025.1 Thereuonema tuberculata | reverse complement strand
AAACAATAAAAATGCATTAAAATTCACAAGCAGTGTGGGTTTTTTTTTATGATTTTACGACGCCTAATCGATAAATAAATGAATATCATTAGTGTCTTTATATTATATACAAAATGTAGAACTCATGTAGTATCCCTTTTATCTGCTTCTATTCCATTTAGAATAAGTTGAATAATCTTTCCGAATCAACATTCAAATTTCATCATTGACTTTCGAAAAATAAGGTTATATCAGAACTTGTTAACAGATGGCATTATGTACTTCTGGTTACTCTACTGCATCTGCGCGACTTGAAGACCGCTGTAGCCATCTGGCGAGCGACGGTAAAACGACCCAACTTTTCGACAAAAATTAGCCCCCTTAGCGATTGATTGGGCACCTAAGATTCATGTCATTTCATTAACACAATCTAATGATTCATTCTGCAAAGTTTCATTACAATCTGCGATTATAAGGTTGGAAAGGTTCCCTTGTGAGTGTAACAATAATTGAATTGAGACTGTGAATACAAAGGATAATGAATAAGAACTTTTAAATATGATGCCATCTGCTACTATTTGACAACTGGATTAATCACTTTGTTGCTCGCTCAAATTTAAACACTACAGTCCGTTTCTTGTAAACATTGGAGTTCCCAAATTAGCAAAAAAGAATTTTTTTTCTTCTATTTATTTTTTAATTTTTTCATTTATTTATTTTTTTTCGTTAAAAGATTAAAAACACACAAATTGTAATTATAAAATACATTATATATTCCTGCCGGATATTTCTGGTGCATACGCTGCCACCCATTTTCAACGTATTTTCAGCGTATGCACCCGAAATATCCGGCAGGAAGATGTAATGCATTTTATGTACAATTTGTGTGTTTTTAATCTTTTAACGAAATATAATTTTAACACGCGTAAAAATATTTTAAATGTAATGTATTTTAATGTCACCCATAAGGGTCTAGCAGCTTCTGCTTTCAGCCTAATTGTAAATAGTTCAATTTCTTAAAAATATTGGAAATGTAATTGTTAGATTTGAATTCGAAAGCCATGTGTTTACAAAATAATTAATAATTTATCTAACAAATTGAATATTGTAAATGAATTAAAAAAAATAAAAAATAAAAAATTTGAGAGATCATTAAATTTTTATCCCTTCAAATACAATGGAAGTTCCCATGTTGGTGAACTATTGGACGAATTATGATTGGTTCGTAATGATTTGTAAATTGTATATATTCTTATGTTTTTTAATTGTCTAATTACGTTGAAAATGGGTGGCAGCATATGCACGCGAAATATCCGGCAGGAATATGTAATGTATTTTATAATTACAATTTGTGTGTTTTTAATCTTTTAACGAAACATAATTTTAACACGTAAAAATATTTTAAATTTATTTTTTTTTATTTCATTTATTTTTTATTATTTTTATCTTGTCGTTTTATTTACTTTTTTTATTTAATTTAATATCATATTTTGTTTGTTTGTTTATTTTTTTATTGAATTTGTTAACTTTTCTTTTCGTTTTTGATTTGTTTTAGCTTTATTAATTATTGTTGGTTGTGAGAACTTCACATCCACTTGATGAGCCAGTATCGCCGTACTATCAGAAGAATCACAGTTCAGATTAATGACAAATGGCTATTCTTCACGGTCTATCAAGCAGTCCACATTCCAAAATTCGTCTTCCAATTTGATATGTGCGCGCTACAAACTCTTCTACATTTCAGCTGTCACGTTCAAAATGCCCTCTTCAAATAAACACGTAACGTCTTTCAGTTTGAATGTTTCGTTTATGTATAGCTACATGGTCGTTCACCTGACTGCAAGCCAGCTATATTGGATTCAATTCTGCATGATATGGTGGTAACCTTGCCACGTGATGCCTCTTTACTGTTGCCATGTCATGATACTTTAAGTATTTATGTTTTTCAAATCTAACTACTTAAAAGTAATTCTGATTTGACTGATCACCTTACCACTGTAATTTTTTCTGTGGCAGCCAAGCTTGAATTTCATGCTTACGCCATTTCCCTATCGATATTTTTCGCTGCGGACGATATGACATGGAGCATTATCCATAGCTATAACAGAATTAGAAGGGATTAAGTTCAACAGAGAGCTAAATCAGCCATGGAAATACACCGTCTTTCCGTGTTGATAATCCCCACTGCTTTTTGACCGAAACATCAGAAGTCCTCCTTCAACAAAGCCATCAACACTGCCAGTATTTACACAAATATAATGTCCACCCTATCCATCTGTGCTTTCAATCCTGTTGAAAGTCCACCCATAAAAACTTCGTTCTTCGATGATATGGTAATAACGCGTCAAACGTTTTCAGGTATAGGCCGGCATTTTCCATGTTTCATCTAAATTAATGATAGGCCAATTGTCCACACGAAATTACCGGATTGCACACAAATATTTGTGTCGCCAAGTGATTATATCTTCACTATCACATAATCGTCAAATTCTATGCCGAGACTCATATCTAAATTCACACAATTTTAAGTTCTATACAATGTACTGCGGTAAATAGTTTGCAACTCCGGATCGTCAGTAATTTCTTTCCATACATTTCCTACTGTTGGTATTTCATTTTAAAAACATTTTATGTATTTTACGTGTAATTGCAGTGCACAGAAATGAATCACAAATTTTTTTCCGATCTTGATGGGCAGTAATTCTGATGCCTCTATTTGCCTGGTGTGCATACAATTCCCTCCGTTTGAAATTCTTTCTTGATGGCATAAAAATACAGTGGAACCCGATATGACGCACATGTCGAGCGGGAAACAACACCCGCGTTAAATGGTGAACCGCGTTATATCGAGCGGCGCGGTGGCGACACAATAAATTTACTCAGAACGATTGGAGCTATATACTGAAACATCCCATTAACTATATACATATTACGTATTTTAATAAAAAAAAAATTACAGCATTTATTAAGTGTTTTATTAAATTTCACGTAACATAGTTATACATCTTAACAAGTCCATATATTTATTATTTTATTTACGTACATAAGGTACGCTTAAAAATATAGAAAAACAAACACTATCTATAACTTGACTAAAATTTATGTATTCGACATCATTTAAATTACAAAACATCACTTAAAAAAGTGAGTAATTTTTGTTTGTTTGCTTTTTGATAACTTCTGTATCATTTCCCTTTTGAAAGATTTTAATTGCAATAAACTGAAACTGTTAATATTTTCTTGTGATTCAGCCCATTTTATAACAGTTTCCATGGCTGTTATTGCTTCTTTGGTTGTTGGCGGTATATCAGCTATCCCACTGGCACTTTCATCATCATCTTCTGTTTCTTCTTGACAATCTTCGTCACCGCAAATGGATTCGATAATCATTTCATCAGTTATATTCTGACAACGCCGCACGGACCTGTATAAAATGTGATACTCACTAACGTCGCACGAACCTGTATAAACTTATCGCGAACATCGCCAGCGCTGTAACCGAGTAAGCGGTATAGCGAGCAGCGCTATAACGAGGGTCCACTGTACGTAACCGATATTGCTGTCAAAAATATCATTTTCTGAATGACTTCATGAACTGTCAGGTGCTGTTCAAATTCTCTCGACTTGGAATAAATATTTAAAATTATTTGTTTCGCAATGCTATGTATCGATTGACCTTTAAAATTACTTTTGAAATATTTATAGGGAGACATGTGTCACATACTGGAGGCTGCCATGTTGAAATTAGACCCTCAACAACATTAACCAATCGAATATTTCCTATGTATTTGCTATGTGATCGAAAATAAAAAAAATCTAATAATTTGAACAGTTAAATTTTCTGTATCTTAAAATATTTAATGTTTTCAAATCAACAATAATCTTTTAAATTCAGGATGAAATAACAAGAATGCCGGAACAATGTTGTATATTTTTCGCTGCAACATAATGTGTTACGCGGTTCTTTGAAGTCACTTCAAGCTTCTTAAGAAAATTAGAGAATGCCAATTTTTTAAAATCATAGTTTGGTATTTCTCCTATTTTCAAAGTTTACTGGCAAGTGAGAACATGCGAAACTGTATTATGCACTTTATGTCACTTTTAAACAGCACTTATGAAATTCATTACATAATATGTAATAGTGTAGCGTAATCGTATGTGGAAATAAGAAATTACTTACATCTCTGATAGTATCAAGTTGTCTTTTCTCAAAGAAACAAAGTAACTTGCTTCTAACATTTACTAAATTTAACACCTCTTTTTTCTTTTACATCAAGAATTAAGTAGCCCGCACACGAGGGAGCTTTTGGCCGAGTTGCATGTGCAACTTGATGCCTAGAGCGGTTTTTTGAGCTGCATGGGCCAAGTTGCATGGAAGTTGCATGGAAAAAAAGCTTCACAGAACGGCGGTGCACCACGGAAAGTTGCATGGAATTACCCAATCACAGTGCAGCATTTTTATACGTCAGGCGTGACGTCATGCTCAAGGAAGAAACATGGCGTCGAAACATTTTTCCTTCGCTTGAGATGGGCGAATCGCGAATACAGCAAAAATATCAGATTATTTCGAGTTTCTTTCACACATAAATACAGTTTATATGTAAATGCAGTAATTTAATGCGGCAGAATGTATCAGAACGTTTCAAAAACCTAGTTTTTTTGAATATTTCACATCGCAAGCAGAGTTTCGCTCATTCACCATTTCCGGAAACTGCCACATGACGTCATTGTTTCAGTGAGCAATGGATTATTATTGGCTGTTGGTCGTTGTTATTCGTGAATCGCATTATTGCCATCAACTGCGATTACATACCGGCTAATAATATTATAAAAATATTTCTCATATGTTTAAAATAAATCACAAATATTTAGTTTTGGAACGATATCACAGCAGTATCCTTGACGTCATGTCCAGTGATGTCATTCAAATTCGTAGTGTGCTTCGTTTGTTGTCCGCACGGCGGCGCTAACAATGTTGCATCGTTTGCGCACTGATAGTCGCATGCAGCTTTTTCTGTGCACCTCAATTTCCTCGAGTTGCACAGAAAAAGCTCCCTCGTGTGCGGGTAGCTTTAGAATAAAAAAACAACAACAAAAACGTTGAAATCAAATTTGTGTAACTTCTTTTTATTCAAAATTCCTGTTTTTTTAATAGGTACGACCATTTATGAGTCTTTCATTGATAAAATAATTTCAAACTTCAAATAATGCCATTCCCCCCCAGTTTTTAATTTGTGAAACCAGCATTTTTAATTTTGGATTCATAAATCATTTCAGCCGAAAATCATTTCAGTGTTAGACGTTTTGTATTTAACATTATTCTGGAAACATTTCTTAAAAACAAAACATTACACTTAGACATTACTTACACAAACAGACATTTGTTGTTCCAAAATTAATTGGAGAAATCTTTCCCATACAACATTTTTAATTGCAAGATGCTACATAAAAGCGTAGTTTAACATAATCTAGACATTCAAAATATATAGCCTTAAGATTTTACTAATATATAGCCTTAGGAATACGAAAATTGAAGTATTCAGCAGGAATTAAAAAAATCATTATATATTATTTCTCAAAGAGATTTTTTTGTCGGACCGCTATATTTCCTTTACTACTTCATCAAAATCAATGATTGAGGCATCATTTTGAAGATTACGTTTCCCGCTAATGACGAAAAATAAACAAATTGTTTAAAATTAATGTTTTCGTTAAAAAACTTTATTTTTAAAAACTTTTTATACAAATGTAGACACGCTTTAACAGAAGCGCCTTATTTTTCGAAAGTGAAAGTATTGCTTTAGCGTTGTAACCTTCAAATCTTTCCTTTTTTGAATAAAAATGCACTTCAAATGATATTTCATCGTTTATTTAATAACAACAGATAAAAAAAAAAAAAAAGATTTATATTTTAATAAAAATAAACGATTTATTACAATAGAAACATAAAAATTAGTCAACTTTTCATATATTATTTTATATATTATTTGTCAAAGGGTTTTTTTTTTGTCGGAACGCCATATTTCCTTTACTACTTCATCAAAATCAATGATTGAGGCATCATTTTGAAGTACGTTCCCCGCTAATGACGAAAAATAAACAAATTGTTTAAAATTAATGTTTTCGTTAAAAAACTTTATTTTTAAAAACTTTTTATAAAAATGTAGACACGCTTTAATAGAAGCGCCTTATTTTTCAAAAGCGAAAATATTGCTTTAGCGTTGTAACCTTCAAATATTTCCTTTTTTTGAATAAAAATGCACTTTAAATGATATTTCATCGTTTATTTAATAACAACAGATAAAAAAACAAACAAAGATTTATATTTTAATAAAAATAAACGATTTATAACAATAGAAACATAAAAATTAGTCAACTTCTCATATATTATTTCTCAAAGGTGTTTTTTTTATTTCCCTTAATACTTCATCGAAATCAATGATTGAGATATTTTCAAGATTACGTTCACCGCTAATGATAAAAAATAAACAGATTGTTTAAAATTAATGTTTTCGTTAAAAAAATTTATTTTAAAAATCTTTTTTGTAAAAATGTAGAAGGCAATCTATTGACAATCTGTTCATTTATTTATTTCCACATTACCATTCGGTGACTGATCAAGATACCATGCGAATTATTCGCACGGGTCAACTTTTTTTATAAAACTTGAGAAGACGCCATCTATTGACAATGTGTTTAACTAACATGCACACAAGCTGTTGGATTTGTTTATTATTTCTCAAAGGTGGTTTTTTGTTGCGAATTATTCGCACGGGTCAACTAGTATTTTAAAAAAAAGATCCTATAAAATTTCTAATTTAAATTTTCAATTTTTTGTTAAATAAGCAATGTAGAATGAAGTAAATGTCTTAAATATTTCAGAATGAAAAATGAGAAAAGTTAAATCGTTAAATTTTATAGATTGATAAAAAAATTTTATGGAATGAAAATAAAAAAAAAAATTTCCTATAAAAAGTAAAAATAAAATAAGATTGTGAATTTCAGGTTATCAAAAAAATTAATTGTCAAATGGATTACGAAATAAACAATAAGCCTAAATTTATTTATTCTTCAGAATTTTAAGCACTTTAAAAAGATACATTAACTGCAGTTTCTTGGACCTCATACTTCAATCTTTATCATATTTAAATTTCGTTAATTTTTTAACGACAATCTTTTTAAAAGTTTTTAAAAGTCTGAATTTCCATCACCCATTTTACTTTAATCTTTATTTAATATTACCGTTGCCAATAAATTAGCTTAAACTTAAATTCAAATTGCATTATTGAATAATCAAAAGAATAGAATTACTAAAGAAAAGAGATTTTTGTTATTTGAGAATGCTATGTCAGTAGTCCAAAACTTGAAAGTTGAAAGAACAAGCTATATAGATGCATCTTCTCAATTAATATTCCTTAATATTTATAAACAAATTGTCTCAGTACCGGTATGTTTCAGAAGTAATTCATTATAATTTCCTTAATACTAAAATTAAACTTGTTAACTTTACTGTACGATCGTTTGCATCATTTGTAAATTAAAAAAAAATTAGAAAATTGCAAATAAATATGACATTTTAATTTTCCAATTTTTTTAATTTTTTAATTTTTTTTTTGGGTGCAACATTTATTTTATTCGATCATTTACATACAATTACTGATTGTCAGGATGCGCAAGATAGAATAAAAAATTAATAACATAACAAAGGTATTGAAGACGCACACAAATAACAATCACTGAGCTGCATTTTAAATTTTTGAAATTGGAAATACAAGACAACCTGTTTCTGGTTTATTAATGCTTCCTCAGTTGGATTTATTGAATATCTGCAGCTCTTACAGATCCAAGAAAACATAAACAAAAGACAAGTAAACAAAAGAACAGCCCTTCATTAAAAAAAAACCACACACAAAAAAAAAAAACATTAAAAACTAAATAAAAAATAAAATAAAAAATTGGCAATTAGTTAATCCCCGCTATCAATTGCTAGCTTATGATGGATTTAACTGTAGAATTTTTTCCATGTATAGTAAGAACTTAACAACGTTTATTATTCCTTTTTCTATCCATGTGTTAAATTCTTACTACCACGTAAAAAATCTATTATGTATAAATCTTTTCTACTGTTTTTATTTTTAATCTCTCTTTATATGAAGGGCCGTTGTTTTGTTTACTTGTGTTTTGTTTACGCTTTCTTTGATCTCACTCAGCTGCAGATATTGGGTCAATCCAACTGAGAAACGTTAATAAACCAGAAACATGCTGTCCTAGATTCCCTGTTTCAAAAATTCAAAAAGTACCTCACTGATTGTTATTTGTGTGCGTTTTAGTTAAGTTCTTAGTGCGCAAGTAAGAACTTCATTTATAAGTATTGTCTAATACATATACAATACAAAAGTACAGAAATAAATTTGTCGAGTTGAACAAGTTGAAATGGTCCCTATCTCAGATTAATTTATGCATTGAAGGGTGTGACTTATTGAGCATTTGTTTAGATCTGTAAAACACAGCAGGATGCTTGGACTGAAGAGAATCTTCACAAATATCTAATTTTCTAGTTTCATTATGAAATTAAGAGTATCTCTTTTAAAACCCTGCTTCATTAAGGATTTCCACTTCTCATTTCCAAATTCATATTGCTTTCTGACATCTTTCATTTCTCTAAATAACATTATGTAAATAACTAGAAGTTTGTTTCCAATAGCATAAAAGAAATAAAAAGTAAATGTAGCAATGTCGAATCTAAATGGATATTTATTAGGTACGTCAGCAGGAAATCAGTCATTTATAAAGGCTTTTAGGTTTGTAATGCAAATAATTTCACTGGAAAGTACCGGAACTACATTTCGATGACTTTTCTGAATTCAAATTAAAATTCAAACTTCTAGCGTAATGATATCTTACTTTAAAAATCATAATATGACGTAATGAGATTACGTCATGTGTTTCAACAACTATAATGTGCTTGCCATTTTAAATGCTGGAAAACCCATGTCAAAGAACTTTAGATAGGAATTAACTTTTGCTTCGAAAGTTAGAGAATACCGTCAATTTGTAACGCTTGACTGCAGATTTATTGCTGGTGACGGTTATTGTTTTTGACGGTTGTTGAGTTGTGGGCAGAAAATGTGGATAAAAGCAAGTGAGTGCACACCGAATTTTATCAGTTGACTACAATCAGAGAGCAACAACATACAGAATGAAGTATCAAATAGTGAGTATTTAACTTATTTTTCTAATAATGTTGCACAGTATATCTGTACCACTATCTGTAAATCTATGAAAAAAAAATAGGTTATCTATTGATCTGTTGACTGCATAATTTCGCAAGTCTTGTCAATGAAACAGAACCGCCTTGGACTTGGGTTTCGATTAGTTGAACTAGTTTAGGTGTTTCTTTCGTTGTTAAAAATTTTTTGGCTGTTGTTACAAAAGTAGCAAGTAAAATTTTATGATTCGTAACAACAAAATGTTAATGAATTACCATTACCCGGTACTTAATAGTTGGTAGATTGATACATTTGAAAAGTTTTTTAGTACATTTTCCTAATACTGGAGTCATTATAATGATATTATAATTTAAGTAACATTATCTAATGTTTAAAACATTCGGGTTATTTAAATAAATATTATTATAATGTGAGAAACATAATAATCTTTACAGTAAAAATTCAGTGAAATCAGTATGGTATGTGTTATTCAGTTTTTTTCTTGATTACCGTATTCTAAACAATAATTTTAAACATTTTAAATAAAATAGAAAGAAAAAATTATTAATGTTATGCTGAATCAAAATTGAAAAGTTAATTAGGAAAAAAAAAGCGAAAAGATAGCTCTTAGTGTATTTCAAAAGTTTATTTCAATAGAATCTCTTTTCAAATTTTGAAATCACTTTCCTAATAGTTAAAACTTAAATTTCTAAATTAACTAACCTGAATTTTTTTTTTTTTTTTTTTATTTCAATGAAGTAGTTAAAACTATTTTCGCATATTTTAGGAAATACTAATCAATTTGAGATCCTATTACTCATGTCATATTATCTTTTCTGGAAATCCGTCAAGCCCTTTAGAATGCTAACAATTAATTTTAGAAACAAAAATTGAAATTCTACAATGAAATTTGAAGACGCGAACTGTGTTGAAACAAGTGTTTTAGAGATGCCTTGGAAACGAGAAGGTAACAACTGTCCATGAATGAACACTAAAATTCACAGTCACTAATTCACATATATTACAGATAATATCTAAAAAATATCTAATATCCTAGATATGCCGTAATATCTAAAAATTGAATCTATTAAAAAATTTATATTTTTATATTTTTAATTTTTCTTTATGAAAGTATTTCCATTTGATAGTTTTTCAAGTAAGTTGAAATTTTATTAGAGGCATGAAATTCCAAAAAAAAGATAAAAAAAAATATGAATATATAGCTCATCAAAATGTATTTTGGAAACAAAGTTTCAGCACCTTTTTAATATTTGATCAGAAACAGAAAGTTTTAGAAATCGTCCCACCAATTTATAAAGCTGCCCCTGATGTAGCACTATGGTCGAAAGGTTAAGGGCTTGCATCATCTTAATAGTATAAAGTGACATCACACACAGTTCTATCTCCTCCTCTCTGTACTGAGTTTTAACAAAATTTTTATGTCAAATACTACGTTCAAAATTCAGTTTTTGCTTTTCGCTGTTTTCATATGTTCTATACAGCCATTCTATAACATTAAAGGGAACTCCCCTGTATATATTATTTATTAAATTGGACTAGATTCAATTTTGAAACAAGTGAATATAATTTTGTGCTAAAGCATAAATTTAAGGGCGACCCGTAATAACAAAATTTTGAAATAATAATAAAAAAAGGAAGTACATTAACGAAAGGAAAAATAAAAAAAAAAAAATAGGAAAAAAAGAACATTAGGAAAATAATAAAAAAAAATCCACTCGGACATAGCTTCAGAGAAGAAGAAAAAATAAAATAAATATAGGGATTTGAACCGACAACTTTCAGCCCATCCGTCCTAGAACTTACCGATCACGTTATAGCTGACGACTGAAATAAGAAAGTCGCATTTCTGACATTTAAGCTAATAGCGAAAATTCAATGAAAACAATATCTCGAACATGGGGGACATTGGCCCCTAAAAATGCCCCATTCCTATAGTCTTTGGGTTCCTGAAGACGATGGTGAAATCCGTTTGTCGGTCCGACCTTCCGTTCGGGAGTTGTTACGGGTGGACAGACACGAACGGACGGAAAGCCAGGAGAAATGCAAGTTCCCAAATGGATAGCCAAAAATTAAACGCATAAAATTTAACTTAATATCAGCTATGATCAATGGTAAATTTAAACTTACTTTTATTATTTTCGCTAATATTAGCTAAAAGATTAAAACTATCAGCACCTACAACACAGGAATACTGTTTCATTTGCGTATACCTATTAGGACTGGCATAACATTTAAAAAAAAATCCAATTTAAATTCCATGAAAACAAAGTGGCATATTCAAATTGGCAGAGTAATAAGACATTTTGATGCCGATTATTTAAATAAATAAGGAAGCATTTATGCAACAGAATCACTGCTTGCGTCTCATCAGAAAAACAAAAACTTTTCTTCGGCCAGGAACACGAATTATAGAACCTGTATAATGCAAGCAAAATAGAAGACTGTCATATATTTGTGACTTAGTAATTTATGCAACTAACTATATGATAGATAAATAATTTGCTAGCATTAAACTTTTGGATTTCTTTTTATTGATAAATGCAGTCATAAGTATTCAGAGGTTCTTTTGCTACAGACTTAATCAGGTCGAACTTTCCGTGAAAACGTCATAAAATGTGCACTAACAGTAAATTTGTTTTATGCTTGAATAAATATGCTTACTTAAAACATTCTGTGAACTACACTTGCTTGAATGACTTCATTTTAAGATGCATATACTGAGAATAAACCCGAAGTCAAGGCTAGATTAAAAAAAAAAGATAGAATTGATACTTATTTCAACTAAGTTGAAGTTTCATAATATGAAATTCTAATTCTCTTCTTCAACCATTTATCTCAAATCACTGTAGAAATTGTTCAATGCTTGAACCCTTACTGAAATATTGACTCAGTTGCTTCAATTGAACTACTGAAACTGGTGATGTTTAATGAATTTAAGGAATCTAAAATAGGATTTAGTGACTAGATTGTAATTAAAGAATTTAAAAATAATTATTTCAATCAGAACCACAGAATAACTATTTGCACAGCCCATTTGGGGGGTCAATGGGGAGGGTGGGACCCGAACTGTACCCGGCTCCTTGGATAGGGCCTTTGGCGGTCCTTGGAGCTGTTCGGGGTGGGTCCCTGCCGACCGTTTCATACTCCTCCTTGTGAGTTGTGCTGAGTGTGATATCCTTTTTTTAAAAATTTTTCCTTCCTGTCTGTTTTTTTTTTCTTTGTTTGTGGTTTGTTGTTTGTCTGGGAGACCAAACATCTGCTTTGTAGATACTGGTCTCCTTGTCCTTTATCAGTCTAAAGAATAACTATTTGAGAGATTGAATATGTAACCTTTTCTGTAGATTTATCCTTTAAAGATGGTCTTTCAAGTAGAAGAAATAAATATCACTTAAAAAAAATAAAAAACAAAAAACAACAACTCATAGTAGTTGAAGACGAATATATTAAAAACCAAACCTTAATATTTTATTAGTTTCTTCATTCATATTCTCTATAGTAAAAAACAAGAATTTTATATTGGATCAAAGATTTTAAACAGTTTGTAAATTTAAACTATTATAACAATTTTAATAAGTATATTAGTTATTTCTTATTATTTTAAATAAATCTTAAGTCCATATTTCTAAATTTAATCACAATATTTCGTTTCATTTAAGCAGGAAAACATTTTCCTATCCTCCATCACCAGAAGAAGCTTCTTGCTTAAATGAAATGAAATATTGTGATTAAATATAGATTGTAATAGAAGTTTATCGATGTTTGTTATTGATTTGAAATTAAGAGATTTGGTTTTCTGGGTCCTTATTTCTTTCTTATTTCCTTTCTGCTTATTGTCATATTGGCAAATATACAACATCTCCACAAAAAAATATATTCCCAAAAAATATATTTATTAAGCAAATTTTCGGATATATGGCTTCTTTCTTTTTTCAAGCTTTGAAAAATATTGAAATAATTACAGATGTTTATATATCACATATACTCTCCTGGACATAGTTTAATAGAACAATCACTTACCCATGACTTTAACACTATTACTTCTAAGAATTTTTATATTTACTTTAATTCATAACTTCTTCAAATTTTATCAATCTTTTGTTATCAACACATAATTTTATCATCTCTCCTGCTAAATTTACCAGTACTTTATCAACTTCCATTCCGTCATTACGATTAAGATTACTATCCCTAGTATTTCTTCTAATTCTACTCTCTATTATTTTCCTGTATTATTCTTGAGTCTTGTTCCATATATAATATTTTAGCCTCATTAACACAATTAATGAATTGAAGTAAATATAGGAATTGTTAGAAGTGATATTGTTAAATTCATGGGTAAGTGATTGTTATATTAAACTATGTCCAGAAGACTAGACATCTGTTGCATGTTATATGTAGACATCTGTAATTATTTCAAAAGCTTGAAAAAGGAAAGAAGTCATACTTTCCGAAAATTTGATTAATAAACATATTTTGTAAAATATATTTTTTTGTGGATATTTTGTATATTTGTTATTATAAATAAATGTTATAATAACTTTAGTATGACATACTTGTTATAAAAGTAAAAAATTGTTTTTACATTATTAATTTTGGCCTTACATTTTTTTTCCTTTTGTTGTTTTCTGAATACAGTTGAAGTCATTTGATAATTTTTTTCGTAGGTTGTCGTTTTAGTGGTGGGAGTATGTTTATTGTTTCATGTCACTGCTGATGACTCCAATGAAACCTCTACGGAGATGGAGAAGCCAGTCATTGCACAAGCGGTAGAAGAGGATCCTTCATCGGTGCAATTAATCAATCGTATTAAGGGTGACAGAGAAGCCGTTTTCCCACCATTGGTGAACAGTGGTAGATTCAAGCGATCCAAGAAAGGAAAAGGAGGAGGAGGAGGATGCGGAGGATGCGGATGCGGAGGATGCGGATGTGGAGGATGTAAAGGAGGCTATGGTAGAAAAAAGAAATAGGAATTGTTTTCTCTAAGCTATACAGCTATTGATTAACTTTAACATGAAATTTTTAAAAATGAATATCAGACCTTTTAATTGTAACCTTTAATTTTCATGGTTTTGGTAATTATGTATTTCACTAAAAGTATCATCTCGTTTTGTTAATTTTTATTCAGCTAGTAAACTGCTACCTGCTTTTGAAGAATGTAATACTAAAATTTTCAATAAAGAAAATAATATCCTTTTCATAATCAGAGTTTCAAAATCTCCGTATCTTGAATCTTCTTTCATTATAGTTGTCGTAAATATATTACGTAGAAGTGAAGAGTAATTGTAATATTTTATTGTTACCTTACAATATAAACATTTTTAACTGAATTACTTAAAATGCTCTTGTCATTTTGAAACTAATTTTTGAAAGAATATATTCCATCATTTACTGTAGAATTAAAATCATTTAAACAAATAAAATGAAATTAAATCCTTCAAGAACAATAAAAAACCATCAAGTTGTAACGAGAACGAAGAAGACAGTCCAGATAAGAGAAATTTGTAAAACTCTACTTTAAAGTAAAATTTAAAGAAATTTACTAAACTAAGCCATCCCCAGTGTACACGCGCTTTTTTTTCTATATCACATAGAATTTGGTTAAGTAAGAATATTATATTTCAAACATTGCAATGTTCCGGCAATTATAATTCTAATTGTCATTTTCGAATTACAAATAAACAGACAGACAGGAAATAAGTAAACAATCTTGAGATTCAAAAAAAAAAAAAGATTGAATACATTCATTATTGATGGGGGAAGGGGAAGGAAACATAAGTCAAAAAAACAATATAAAGAGAGTTTTAGTCCCCATGGCCTAATGGATAAGACGTCTGACTTCGGATCAGAAGGTTACAGCTTCGATTCCTATTATTACTATTTTCTATTCTCACAGAAAATTGCGCCGGACAGACAGACAGCGAAATAAAAGATTTTAATAATATAGATTAAATAAAGGTATTCGATTAAATATTCAACTTCTTTAATGTTTTGTTTTAACACTTTATTTTTTTTTATTTTAAATTTACCAAGTAAAATTTTGGTTCTAATTATATAAAATGGATTAACTGAAGAAAAAAAATAGATTGCTGAACTTCTGTTACGTTATAATTAAATGAAAAGATGCTGTCCATTAAAAAGATAAAGATACTTTTAAAATTAAAGAAATAATTGTAAAGGCAACCTTAGGGTAGCTATGAAGTGGGAAGCTGACACTGTGTAGAGATACATAGTTGGATTTTGTCATATCTAATCCTGAAACATAAAGAAACTGTTTCAGTATTAGATATAAAGATATATAAAGATATAAAGAAATTCTAAATTGTGGAATGGTTCTACTTCCGATGAATTCCAGATATATGAAGGAATCAATGATGCTATATTACTCTTATTAATCTTTGCTAAATATGTAATTAAAATTCAATGTTGTCAAATTCTCACAAAATCGCAGTTGACTATTAAGAATTACGAGCAAACAAATAAAAAACTGTATACTGATTTCTTATAGTGATATTAGATAGAAAATTGGGATTTGCCATTTGAAGAAATGAAAAACACTATTAAATTAAGTAATCCAAAATTAATTGTCGTTATGGAGAAGATTATTTCTTAAACATTTTTTTAGAGAATCATTTGAACAGCAGCTTTCAATAAAATAGGTACATTTGTAGCAATTCCTGCAATACAATAATATCATTTCAAAAAAAATTATGAAATTTTCTAAATAAAAGCGGTGTAACTTAATATTGGTAGTTGATTTCTTAATTTCTTCGAAATTATAATGTTCATATTTTGCTCTATTGGCAGGGAGAAAAAGAATAAAAACAACACCGGAGATTTTCTGTTTCATTCAATTGTAAAATTGCTTATTTTTTTGTGCTGTTATTATTATTGTTATTATACTCTACTATATACCTTATTTGCCATCACATGTTCAAGGTCCTTATTCTCTGAGCCAACTTTGAATTCTCAAGTAATACAGGGTGATTCAAAAATCCCTTTACAAACTTTAAAAGTAGTTATAAATTTAAAAACAAACCGTATTCATTGTAGAACGTATGTCCGCAAACGCCACCCGAAGATGCTAGAAGATACCAAAGGTTTAGAAATAAATGACAATAAGTAAGGTAGACAACATGTTTATTAGCCCTATGTTTACAATGTGACAGTAAGGTTTATCCACACAGTTTCACAGTAGGTGCTCAAAGTTTCTTCCACCAACAGTTATACACGCCTCACAATGTCAATGCATGGATTGCCGAAAATGTGCAAAAATGCTAGACCTTTTGCGGACACATCCGGCAGCCACTTAGCTACGACTCTTACGACGAAGTCAGTGTCACAGGCAATGGGTGTCTCGTAGACGATGCCTTTGAGGTAACTCCACAGAAAGAAATGATAACAACTCACACTGCCCAACTAATATGTTGCCAAACAATGACTTCTAGCACATTCGGGTGGCGAATACGGTTTGTTTTTGTATTCCTGACCTGCCTTTAAAAGTTTTTACAGGGAATTTTGAATCTTTGAGTGCAGTAGAAAACCAAGTGATTCAAAAAGGTAATTGGAACATGAAACTGCATTAATTGTAGACGATATCTTACGAATGATCATTGATAAAAAAAAAAAAAGAATAATCAACTAGAATCTTTTCAGAACTGAATCACTCAACTAAAGAAACTGTAAACAAAGGTGATTTAAATTATTAACTAATTGATTAATTTATTGATTAATAGAGATAAAGAAGGATATTTAAAGGAAAGGAATAGCATTTATAGGAAACCAACTTTTCTGGAAACTGGATTTTCATTATAAACATCCTCGGTATTTGTACTGGAATTAAGATAAATTTTCTTTATTTTGGAACGAAACGAATCCGAAATACGTTTAGATATATAATCGATGGATCACTTTTTTATTTTTTTTTAAGAAAAATTAGAAATATAGGTGGACTCTTTGCGGAAGCACACTTACAGAATAAGAAAAATGGCGATCTATAAACTATTTTGAGAATGGCAGATAAATTGCAAAATTGAGGGTCATTCCTAAATGAAAAGTATGTTTTTATTCTGTTGTATTTCCAAACGAAATATCCTAGAAACGTTCATATCTCAATTAACTATTGTTAATTGAAAGGAAATGTTTGTTTTTTTTTTTTTTGTTTTTTTTTTTTTTATTTCCAAAGGAAACATCTTGGCAGGGTTCTTGCTCGCTTCCTAATGGCGCGGAGTAACAAGTTCTTGCTTTCAAAATATTCACATCCGCCACCCATGAAAGAGTTCCAACTGAATCTCGAATTTTCTTAAAAATTATAAAAAAAAAAAAAAAAAAAAATCTCTTTCGATTTCATATCAACAAATTTCATTTCTAGAATCGTTTTGTTCCAAAAAAATCATAATTTGTCTTATTTCCACTGGTTGTACATAACTATCTTAGCCTTTAATAATTAAAAAATCACTCTTCCTAAACCTTTTTTATTTAGATCAATCAAGTTAGTATCGAATAACAGCATTAAAGAAAAACAAATCAATGATACCATCAAATTGTTCTTATTTAGATTTAATACCGAAAATGCTAAAAACTAAATTTTTTACAACATAATGGGGTCATTCCACGTCAGATCACCTGATGAGTTCACACACCATCACAGATTTTTATGAAAATTTATTTGCATGTGAAGGGTTATAAGACAACACATTCTGCAAAATATAGGTTTTTTTAGGTTAAATATTTGCCGAGATATGAACTTTTTATTTTTTTTTATTTTTTTGGTGCCACGCCCCTTTTTTGACTTATTTTCTTGATTATCTCATGTCCTAATCAATAAAATGGAATCAAATTTGTTTTCTCCGTGTATTCTTTTATGCTGAATCCAAAAATTCCAACGAAATTAGTCTAGGACTAATAGTTTTGTAGTAATAGAAAGCATGTAAGCATTTAGGAAAAAAATTAAATGGCCATGTGAAACAATATTTAAAAATTTGAGATTTTAACCCAAGTCTCAAAAAGGTCTAAAGTAACTGATAAAAAAAATCAAGATGGTGTTTTGCTCCTGAGCTTGGAAAAAAAAAATCGCAAAGTTGGTATTCTTTTCGAATCACATAAAGAAATATCCAACAATTATTATTTTGTCACTGCATATTTATTTAGTAAATTCAAGTTATCCCTTGCTTTAGTCGTAGCTCTGTAAGCAGTAACTCTCACTTACAGCCAGGTAAAACCCATAGTTTCAAGCTGATTCAAACTGAATATTCACCAGTTTCAATCGCCGATGCTAGGCACCGTAGGCTAATAATCAAAAATGTTATTGAAAAAATACAGGCCTTTTCATTAACTTCATTTCCTTTAAGAAAAGTGTTTTACTGAGGTGTTACTTAAAATATTTTCCTTAAAAATTAATTTTTTCTGACAATAAAAAATTAAAATACTAAACTCTGTTATTATAAAGCGAGTTCTATTAATTTCAAAATTATTAACTAATAGTTATTCTGGACAAAATATTTAAAGCACCCATTTTTTTTCTCACTTTCTTTTCAAATCGCATAAAGAAATATTCAACAATTATTACTTTGTCACTGGATATTTCAAAATTATTAACTAATAGTTATTTAGGACAAACTATTTAAAGCAACCATTTTATTGTTCTCAGTTTCTTTTCAAAATACGATTATTTCCGTATTTTTGGTTTTGAATCCTACAATTATGGAATGGGCGGGAATGACTTTTACTTTCTATTTGAGGCTTGATACTTTCACTTTCGGTTTTAGGGGTTGAGTTTCCAACCAAAATTTCACTAAAGAAAATTGTATGATTGTACAATTGTATGATTCGAAACCAAAAATACGGAAACTATTTTGAAAACAAAGCGAGAACAATAAAATGGTTGCTTTAAATAGTTTGTCCTAAATAACTATTAGTTAATAATTTTGAAATATCCAGTGACAAAGTAATAATTGTTGAATATTTCTTTATGCGATTCGAAAAGAATACCAACTTTGCGATTTTTTTTCCAAGCTCAGGAGCAAAACACCATCTTGATTTTTTTTTATCAGTTACTTTAGACCTTTTTTAGACTTGGGTTAAAATCTCAAATTTTTAGATGTTGTCCCACATGGCCATTTAAATTTTTTCCTAAATGCTTACATGCTTTCTATTACTACAAAACTATAAGTCCTAGACTATTTCGTTGGAACTTTTGAATTCAGCATAAAAAACACATGGTGAAAACAAATTTGGTTCCATTTGATTGATTAAGAGATGAGATATTCAAGAAAATACGTCAAAAAAGGGGCGTGGCACCAAAAAAATAAAAAAACTTCAAAAATTCATATCTCGGCAAATGTTTAACCAAAAAATCCCATATTTTGCAGAATGTGTTATCTTACGACTCTTTACATGCGAATAAATTTTCATAAAAAATCTGTGATAGTGTGGTGAACTCTTTAGATGATCTGACATGGAATGACCCAATAATAAAACATTTCTTTTTTAAAACGTAGAACTGGCTCAATTTGTAGTAGAATGGAGGCATATCAAAAAACAAAATGCAATTATATTAAAAAAAATTTTTTTTTGTCCTGTAAATGAAATCCATCAAATAATATCAAAAGAAAAAGGTAAATAGTCAGAAAAATAAACATTTACTTGTGGTTTAAAAAATTACTTGGACCACTCGGGGCAGTAAGAAATGCAATGGCCTGACTTAGTCATTGCTATTTAAAAGGATTAAACAATACATGGCTGAGGTTAAAAAACAAGAAAATAAATTAAGCTATTATAATAATATTAAAAATTGAATGACTTAAAAAAGTTCAGATCGTTTGACTGAAGGTTAAAATAATTGACGAAGGAATAAGGAGAGTAAGATTAAGAAGAAAATTGCAATGAGAAAAAATCGTAAAGGATTCGTACAGAGGTTTTTAGGGTATACATTCAAATGCAGAGTAGAGCTTTTGATGTAGTTGCAGAGCGTATTGGTGATTGCTGGATCTTGGTGCCTTATGATGTTATTATGGTTGCTGGCTTGTTTGATGTTTACAAGTGCTCTCATTGACATCACACATGAAGCTTTTATAAAGACAAGGACCTCGGGATCATCGTCATATTCAGAAGAAGAAAGTAATATTAGACACATTCGAAACTGGTTGATTTTTAATGCAGTTTTTTAATTGTAATATAAGTTTTTTTTTTTTTTTTCATCTGCATTATGTATGTTTATTTAATACGCAAACTCCCATATAAACTATACTCCCATATAAACGTCAAAATACGTTTGATAGATAAAAGAGTTGATAAAGGCGGTAAATATATATTAAGTTATGAAATTATTCTTTTTTCAGGCTTTACAGCTTATACATATAAAATATTTGACTGCAATTCGAAAGAAACTTAGGTTAAGGCTTAGAAAGAAGGAATAACCTATCAATTGGAAAGAACCCAGTAGTTTAAATAGCTTATCTTTCAATAAAGATGATAAATATTCTTTTATTATTTAATTCTTATTAATTTCTTGGTAGTGTGTCTATTGATCGGAATTTTTTTTTAATTCTTTTAGAGCGAGTAGTTTTAGGATGTACTGTATTCAAATTTGTAAGGGTTCCAATGTATTATGGGATTTACAGTCTTTTTTTGATGCAATTATTCTTTTTACTAATTAAATTATTAAATAAATTATTACTAAATGCAATTATTCCTAATCATATACTTGCTTATATTTGTATACGCTTCATTAGCTTATTACTTTATCTTATTAGAGATTCATTAGCTTTACTTTATGAAAAGGTTTACTTATTTTTTTAGATTAATTTTAGATATAAGATTGGGACTATTATTTTTTTATGTTTATGAAGAATAAGAATATATAGTGTAATAGGAGCAGGTGATCGTCAAATTTTAAGTATACTTTGTTAGGAAGAATTCGAACAGTAGCCCAAACTGTTTCATATGAAATAAGAGAGTATAATGTTTACCTTGAGAGTGTAATGTAAACAGCAGTGTTTTAGAAATTGTATGTTTTCCTCTTTGTAATATAAGAGATATATTACCTCGATTACGATATTATAAATTAGCCTGGAAAAAATCTTCTTCCTATCTTTAAATCATTTTCTTATATTTTTATGATTGAAAATTATTATTGATGTTTATTGTAATTATTAAAAGAAACTAAATTTTATTGGATACTTTCAAAATACCTTTTTTCCCTAAGCAAAATAACTACACTGTTGAACGTAAAGGACCTATGTTAAATTTTATAATTTTAATTACAGCAGATAGGGTAAAAAGAAGGTGAACAATTAGGAGAAGTATTAGAAAAAAGTTGTGAATATATAATTTAACTGTTAAATATTCGAAGAATTTCTCTGCCTAATACATTGCTCACAAAATTTATGAGATTTTGCGAAATGAATATGTTGTTGTTGTTGTTTTTAACCATTTAGCCGTATCCGACTCTTGACGATTCCATGGGTTATCTCTCGCCACTCTTTCCGATCTTGTGCCTTCCTTCTTAGCTGCTCTAAACTTAGGCCTGTGATTGCTTTAATCGTGTCTATCCAGGTGATCCTCGGTCGGCCACGCCTTCTTTTCCCATTCATCATTCCCAGCATTATAGCATTCACAAGTGAATCAGATCGTGACACATGACCAAAATATTTGAGCTGCATTCTATTTATCTTCACGGAAATGAATATAGTACACTCAAAAGCTGAGGCATTTGAGTTTATTTATTAATGAATATCATCATGGGCATGTCAAACGTGAAAAATGTGTCGCTAGGGTGTATGGTCACCTGAGACTACTACAACACACTGACAACGATGAGAGGATCAAATTGTTCAGGAGTTCCTGTGGGATTCATGGCCACTCGCAAGGACAACCTTCAGCAGAGGAAGTGTTACGGTACGTGGTTGGTGACTGGCAACACGTCTTCCTAGTGCATCCCAAGCGTGTTTGATGGCATTTAAGTTGGGAGAACGTGAAGGCCTGTCCATGCGCTCGATTCTAGCCTCTTGCAGCATGTTGCTGACGAGATGCGCACGTTGGGAGCGTGCATTATCTTCCATAAAATGAAAGTTGGCCTCAACTGCTCCAGCATAGGGTACCACTATAGGCTGCAGAATTTCATCCCGATATCTTATAGCTTTCACCGTTCCATTTCTTACAACAGTAATGTGATCGTTCCCACATCCAATGCTGAGGCCTACCCACCTCCATCAAAGGAACATCTTTCATGCACGAAACGTAGAATTCTCCCAAGTTCGACGTCCACGCCAAATCAGGGCACGACAATTGTCAGGCTGCAGGCTGAATCTTGACTCATCACTGAAGAGAACCGTGGACCACTCTTCACGGGTCCGAGAAGATGCATTTCCGACCACCTTCTGCGGGTTCTGCGATGTTCAGAAGTTAACGGAATGCATACCATTGATTGCCGGGCATACAGTTCACCGTGACGGATTCGATTTCTCATTGTCTGAGTATACACCCGTCGTCCAGTAGCAGCGAGAAACTGTCCCCGCATCTCAGTTGCATTGCTTCGTAGGTTCCTTCGTGCCATTAGCGTGGAGTAGCGATCATCTCTTGCAGTGATGGAACATGGGCGACACTGCCCTGGTGTTCTTCGTACTGTGCGAGTCTCTCTGAAGTGATTCCAGAGTCTGCTAATCACACTTTGGGAGGTTCCAACCGCTGCAGCCACTATCATCTGTGTTTGGCCAGCTTCAAAACGCTCTATGACTCTTCGTGCTTCAGATTCGGGTAAATCAGTTTGCAGGGGCGTTTTCAGATGACACTCAACGATTCAGCCACTTGTTGTTAATCCGGGAAAGTGAAGATAACCCAGTAGGGCCAGCCTCTTTATAGAGGGTTGTGGGCAAACATGCAAATTAACCTTTTGCATCATATTTGCATGTTCAGACAACTTCCATTTTCGTGTCATTTTCTTCTCTGATGATGTTCTTTAATAAATAAAGTCAAATGCCTCTGTTTTTGTAGGTGTATTATATTCATTTCGCAATATCCCCTAAATTTTGTAAGCAACTCAGTGATACAAACTTGTCTGCATTTTTATACTTCATTTATTGTTACATTTTAAAATGCTTCTTAGAAAAAATAGATATGTATTATACACATTTGACTTTTAAACTCTAAATATGACCTTACATGTTACAAAAAAATCAAGTTATTAAAAAAATTAATATTAATGTAATTATATTAAAAAAAGCGGAAACTAAAGAAAGTAAATTATAAATTTTATTAATTCATTCGAGATCTCAAAAATTATCTTTTACAATGCGAATAAATAAAATAATTTGATTAATAGAATAGAGACGAAAAAACAAAACAAGGTAAGAAAAATCTTTAACAATAATAACTTTTATTTATAAATTTAATTTTAATTACCAAGTTAAATAATGGCAGTTATGCTGTCATTTCTACAGGAATTAAAAACTGTCTAGCAACATGTCTTGTTATTCAATTTTGAAAACAGTTTTAAAAGCAATATTTGAACTAGTAGCAAAGTTAAATCATTTTAAAACTTTAATGACGCCTCGTGGCAGAAGGTTATTTAGGAACAATTAGTAAAGCTAAATATCAGAGAATTTTTCTTTTCTTTTTTTTTAAAGCATTATTTACATCTTGATCAAATAAAAAAGGTTAAAGTAAAAATCAACGCTCAATCATTTTCATGTAGTTTAATATTGGACTAGAGTGCCGTAATTTAGCTATAATAATAACTTTTACAAATAAGTACTTATTGTCGTAGTTACAATAAAAGCAGAGAAGCAAACGCTTTCACAATAGATTAAAAAAAAAAAAAAAATTTAAACCCTTTCTAGTTCTGGGTCTGATGTCAGTCGTTGAAACGTTGAAATCTTATAATGTGGAGATTTTTAACCAGTAATTTACTTCTTTCACTAATTTTGAGACTAAGAAAGCAATGAGATTTTTACAGGTCAGTTCATGACAGAAGAGCTTTTCATGACGTAATTTCCTTATAGATTGATGGTTCCAGGACGTAACAGCGTCATCTACTGCTAAAATCCTTAATTGAATCTTATAAAAATTACGAAAACATTCTGGTTTTTGTATTTTCTACAGTTACGAATACTTAATAATAAATAAAAGTGAAAGAATTACAAACGTTCCACACTATTCCCCTTGCTTGGCAATGCAAAGTTTATCCTTTCTTGGTCACGCTTATGCGATCACAAAACGACGCCATCTTGGATTGACTGCTCGAAGTTCAAGTTGATGACGTCATGACTCGTGACATATGTTCCAGACAAAATCGATCTCTACATAATGACTATATATGGCAAACCCTTCTTTTTTGATAACTACTATAGGCTTGCATTACAAGCCATTTCAAAAATCAGAAAGAGAAGAAGAAGGAACAAAACACAGGAAAGAAAGGAGACACCCATGTCTATGCCTAGATTCGAACCCAAATTCAGGATATAAGCAAAGGTAGTTGGTCAACACCTTGGCTTTATCTGAGGGACTTGAAATAAAAATGATATATTTTGTATTAATAAAAAGGCAAATATACAATAGAATTGATTTTTATTTCTTGTTCATTTTTAAAATTTTATTGTAACATTAACCAATGCCAATAAATTATTAACCGGGAGTAGAGGGGATTCAGTTCTCAATTTTCTTTTCGAAATTAATAAACATGTTAATGATGAAAGCGTAGAACAATCAATAAAAAGTAATTTGTAAACCATACGATATATTTGTAAGTATCGTAAAAATAACATTGTATGAGGGTCATTCCATGTGAAATCAACCAAAAAAATAATAATTTTTGACCTTGACCCCTCAGTAATTGATGATTTTTTGCACACTGATAATATCTATAGAGAGTATAAAAAATGCAACTTTTCAGATTTTTTGGGCTAACAGTTTTTGAGTTATTGAATTTCAAAAACTAAAATTAATGAACTATTAAAAAATTATCTGAAAAATAGAAAAATTGAAATAAAAATAAATAATTATATAAGCAAATTATACAATGTGAAGTCTAGGGTCCCACAGGGTTCTAACTTGGGGCCTTTACTATTTAATATTTATGTGGATTCTTTAAATAATTGCGTGAACCTCTCAAATATTTTTTTCTATTCTGATGATGTCCTTATCTTTGCGGAAGATATTGAACAATTAAATGCGTATAATAAATTACAAATAGATATATTTACAATGTAAATAAATAGGCAATAAATAATCATATGACTATAAATATTAAAAAAACTAAGATCATGATAATGAAAAATAAAAATAAAATTATTCATAAAAAACCTTACCATATGTTACATAAAATTACATGCAAAAATATTGGCAATATCTGCCCGATAAATAATTATCAATGCAATTGTGAAAAAATTGAATACATAACGCAGCAAAAATATTTAGGAATCTTTATTGATGAGAAATTTTCTTGGAATGAACATTATCAATATGTCATCAAGAAATTAAATACATTAACGTATCTATTCCATAACTTGAAAGATTTAATTCCATTCAAACAAAAGTAAATTGTTTTTAAATCCTTGATAGATTCAATTCTAAACTATGGTCTAAATTGCTGGATCTTCATAAATAAGAAGCAAATTGAAAATATTAATAGAATATTATTTAAAATATTAGACAAAGTTGTTGTCAATTTCAAAAATAAAGGCAAAGAGGAAAAAAATAGTATTAGAAAAAGATTTAAAATACTAACAGTAGAAGAAAAATTTTTATCTATAAAGTAATAATAAAAAATTTCTTTATTATAAAAAATAAAAGAAATAGAAGTAAAGAAGAAAAAAAAACTCGAAATAACTGGTTGTGTACTCTAAATAATAATAAAATTAAGAACAACTATGGATATCGATTGAATAGTCATATGATATATAAATTATTTAAACAAATTAAATGGGAAGATTACGAGTCTCCAAAAATTAAGGAAATAAAAGAAAAACTAATTTCCGATGTTATTGATAACAAAATTAAATTATAAATGTTATTAGTGAAACTTGACTTTAATATAAACAGTTAATGCGCGAGCACGATTATTTCTAACATTTTATCACTATAATTATTTAAACGAATATAAGACTAGTGTTAATTAAATAGCTTATAATTTCTTATTCTCATAAATTATATATTCCTATAATTTTATGTTTATTTCTTAATATTTTTCTTATTCTTAATAAATTTAATAATCTTTTATGAATCAATTTCAACTTGTGTTAATGCTTGTAATTTAGTTAGGATACTTAATATCAATTCATCAGACCTATACTACAGATGTGCATTTAGTATAAGCACACCTAATAGGACTGAGGAACAATCAAAATAAAAAAAAAATGCTTGATTTTCGCCGTGTTTTGAAATTTTCAAAACACTGTAACTCAAGAACCATTCAACCTACAGAGCTGAAATTGGTGTCATTTTGTTCAGTTTTTAATGGCCTTTAATTTGATATACAATAAAAGTATCTTAATTTCAAATTAAATTTTTAAAAAATTTTCAAAAACTGGTTTTTAAAAAATCTCAAAAACACCCCTTTTGATTTTTAAAAAAAAAAATATATGTTATTTGAATTGTTAATACCTATTTTTGTGCCAAATTTCATAATGGGACAGCCAGGGGATCATATGGAAATAAAATTTGAAGTGTCATAGTCCATGAAAATCATGAGAATGCGACTAGCAACCACATTAAGTTCTTATCGTTCGTTGCGTGCCGAACTTTAAATCAAATATAGTTGATGAAAGACAATCGTTCTGAGTATATCTATATATAGATCTTTCATTAGCAACCCATATGGGTGCTTTTGCTTTTGTACTGTCCGTCCGTCTGTTCGTGTCTCTCCCTCCCTAACAACTTCGAACGGAAGATCGGATCGGCAAACAGACTTCATCATCTTGTTCAGAGGCCCAAATACCGAAGTAATTCGGTACTGGTATTTATTTTTACCTATCCGGAAAAATGCGGACTCTGTCAACTTTTTTTCCATTGGCAATGCCTGGACGGGAGGTCTGGCGAAGAGTTTGCTTTGTGAACATTGTTTAGAACAAGTTCCGGCACTTCCGATTGATAATACCGAGTACTCATTATAAATATGTTGTAACTGATGTAACTTTGCCTTAACGTTTCGAAAATTTGTAATTAATGCAACTAAAAGTTTTCGTTGTTTGTTTGTTGAAACTGATTAGGCACACGTTCAATGTTGCCCTTAAGTTTATGTTTTAGGTCAATTTTTTTTTTACTTGCTTTTACATCTCGGAAAAAACAAAAAAACAAAACAAAACAAAACAAAGCAATTTTAAGAAATAAAATTTTATTGAAAATAAGCTTTCTTTAAATTTTACTTCTTGTTTTACTACAATATGAGTGAACAATATTCGTTGTTGGAAATTAATGGTTTATTATAAAATAAAATAAAATAAAATAAAAACCTAATAATATTATTCCTAAAACAAACTCAAAAGTGAGTCTAAGTCTTCTTAAAGTGACAGAATTTAATATTGTCACTAATTGCAACACGTGGTAGACAATCATTCACGTAAACAGGATGTTGTGTTTGAATCAATGATTTCTCAGCAGTTCATTATTGAATGCGGATGTAATAATTGCTGTTTTAAAAGTCCGGATACAATAAGGATTTCCGTTCTTCAGTTGCAAATTCTGAATTCAATTTCGGGAGAAAATATTAATAATACGGAGGAACCTGGTTTCTATTAGTTTCAAAGAACAAACAGTAAAAGAGATTGGTGGTGGAAAATAAATTAAGCAATTATTCTGTATGACATTTATGACAGAAGATACGAGTCAACATAAAGTTACTCCTTTTGAGATACAAATATATTCAGTTAATTCTGACGGAACGACGTTTGAATTAGCATTTCTGAATCACAAAATAAAAGAGGGATTTACTTTTCGAAACCATAGCTGAAAACAAATTATATAATACCGAGTGAAAAGAAAAATTTTGTAAGGGCTCTTTCTTGGAATGTCAATGAAATTAACCTTAGTTGAACTCGAAAACTTATTGATAATCTTTCAGGTGTTTTCTTTGACGCACAGGAAAAGTTAGACATTCGAAATTATTTCGGTTCTTTTCGGATCTATTGATCAATGATGGCTGCCATTGTTCTCACGGACAGGAAATCAACGCATAAAACGAGCATAAAAGCAGCTACTCCTACGGAATTTCATCAGATGAGGAGACATTGGAGCGATCTCACAGAACGGACATGTGATAAATAGACAGCATGAAGGACCAAATAGTAAGTATTTGCATTGATTCGGTAAAAGTATTTTCACAAACACCGTAATTTCACAACTGGAGGAGTTTTGGTGAAGACTTGGAATAAAGAAGGCTCTAGTACCAAAATCATTATCTGAGAAAACGAGATTTGAATTTTTCAAGACAGTTTATGTTCAAAATATTGTTTGAAATTTGTTTTATTGAAAGTAAGCCCAGTATGAATTTATATTAACAAAATATTTTATATGCTATTGGGCTTGGCACATAGATCCATTTCACGAAAAACCTTAAAATTTCTTGTTCTGGCACTACAGCCTTTTTATTTCAAGTCTTCAATTACCTGGATTTCAAACAAAATTAACAGGTAAATTCGGAAATTAGAAATTTATTTAATTTCTATTAATAATGTTAGATTAACTGCTTCCTAACCAAATATTAATTTTTGATATTCAGTTCAGAATTTTCAGTTCAGATTATTCAGTTGCATGATTTTGATTTTCTTGTCAATCCTCTCTTTAATTATCTGAACTGAAAATAAGATATTAATGTAATCTGTCAATCACTGCTATTTTGATCTTCTACTTATTGCCTTAGAAAAATGGTAAAACCTCCTTTGGTTATCTACCACCCAAGGAATGGAATAAAATAGAAAATACCCAAGGAATGGAATGAAATAGAAAATACCCAAGGAATGGAATAAAATTGAAATTACCCAAGGAATGGAATAAAATAGAAAATACCCAAGGACCTGGAATTAATTTTATTTTTAGAAACCGAAGACACAATTATTGGTATGTCATTGCGAAATGATAAAACGATCTGAATGGCATTTTCTTCAAACTTTTGGTAAATATAAAAGTCCGTTTGAAGTTTCATGTAACAATCACCAACAATATCATTGTTGTAAGCCTTTATTCTTTTACATCATCATCACATTGAATTTTCATTACCACTTTTTATGTTGTATGCTACTTAGTAGAAACAAGCATCCAGCAACATCAAAACAAGCATCTCGTAGTGGATGCAATTGTTTATGGACATTACTAAGAATTTAATGTCCCGAAATTTGGTTTTTTTTTTAAAGTATCTATCAAATTTCTAATAATTTTGTAATCTAAATTGAAGTAATCTGAATTGGCATTCTTTTGAAATTTGAATGTCATTCATTTTTATTTTCTAATTGAACTAAAAAGTGTAGGATTTTTCGAGGACTATTCAAGTAGAACGCTTTCAAACTTGTTTTAGGCGATATTTATTATTGAAGATCCATTTTCGAACTTCAATATCTATGTTGAAACATTGTTTGGAATAATTACTAGATCGAATTTCAATGTATTTCACGTCAGTGCTGGCAACTCGAAGACTTAAAATCCTTCTTTAGAAGCTCTAAAATGCACTTAAAGGTGAAAAATGCTACTTCTGATCTACAATTGGAAAAGGAAAGTCGTACTTACTTCTGTCTGCACAAAGACTAGAGCAAACATTGCAAAATCGTTCAAGCCAAAATCGACTTCAAAATAAATCTCGATAGGATTGGCCAAAAATCTATATTACTGAAATCTTTTATTTCTCTGTCTGTCTGTCTGTCCGGCGCAATTGTTAATTTCTTATGAAAAAATTTTCTATTTTAATGAAACGTTTGCGACGGGAATCGAATGTTTAACCTGTTGATTCGAAGTCAGACATCTTATCCATTAGGCCACGGGAACTACATTCAAATTATTGTTTCTTATCACTCCCTTTGTGTGTGTGTGTGTGTGTGTGTGTGTGTGTGGCGCAATAAGAGAAGAGTCAGAGAAAAACAACGTAGGGTAGCGATTAGTAAACCAATCACAGTGCTTCGCAACGGCTTCTGAGTCACCTTTACTTTAGAAAAGACTGCGCCGGGTTGGTCTAGAAAATGCTCGCGCAAGGTTCTTTGCGACCCCGTGCTATCTTACCCACCCCTATTTATATGGAATAATCGTCATTCTTAACTCAAACCATGTTAACACATTGAATTCCAAATAATGATTTGAAAAAAACTTAAGTTGAGAACTGTGAAAAGATTTAAAATGGGGAGAAAAAAAATGAAGAATAAGAATTGCGCATGAGGGGACCGAACCCACGACCTTCGCTTTATTAGCACGACGCTCTAACCAACTGAGCTAGCAGGCCACCTACAACATTGAAGAAATCCTAAAACAGTCGCTTCCTAAGTATCTACTTTAAACAACGTGATACTAATTTTAGAGAAAATAAAGTAGTTATCAAAATCCCAATTCTCAAGGATTACGTAACCAATATCTCATAAAGTCATAAGTTGAGAAACTGTGAAAAGATTTGAAATGGGGAGAAAAAAAATGAAGAATAAGAATGGCTCATGAGGGGATCGAACTCACGACCTTCGCGTTATTAGCACGACGCTCTAACCAACTGAGCTAAGGGAAGCCGTTGCGAAGCGTTGTGGGATATGTGTCCACACAGACAGACAGACAAATCGGCGATATAAGGCGTCTTTCAGAAGCCTAAAAAAATAACTCATTAATTTTAGTCTACTAGATTAAAATTTAAATTGAAATTTTCACTTTTTTTAGCTTCTTTCCGTCAACAATGGCGCACGCTATCATATAATGAGTTCATTCAAACAGGAATAAAATATCACTTTTCGCCATAACTGCTTGGAATCGATTCTTCTGGGATTGTCTTATACTTACCAGGGGGAGACAGGGGGATGGCTCAGTTAAATTCAATTGAAAACATTTAAACAAGCATCAGCAACAGTATTTAATTGTTAACGTATTTTTGAATTCTCCGATCAGTCGTGTCATAATAAACATATCGAGTTTGAAATTTTTCTTCCACTTTAAGTTAATTTCGACAAATTTACTATAATTGCAGCAAAATTATTCTTCGATACGAAATAATCTCGTAGTTTTTATTTAACTCAAATTGTAATAGCGGCTTCATAAACTTACTCTTCATTCCATTTTTCCCTATAGAAACAAAAGAACGCAAAAATTTATTTGCTATGGACTGAGGATCTTTATCATTAGGTTACATTCTACGTTTATTTATTGTAAACACAATTTAATTCACTGTACATCCCAAGAGGAAAAGTCAATATTGTTAGAGGACTCAGTATCGGCCAATCTAAGAAAAAAAAAGTTTTTATGAAATTTCTCCTACCTCCGAGATAGAACTACTTGAATGTAAAAATGCAAAATTATTGATAAGAAATTTTTTAACTTAAATTTAATACTTCTAAATAACAATTATTATTGCATGTTAATCAATCAGTACCTATACCACAGGTATATAAGCATACCTTTTAGCACTGAGTAAAATTAAATAAAAAAAAAACAGTACGTAATATCGCATTCTTTTCAATTTGTCATTTCAAAAATAAAGATAACACATGTTCAATCAATTTTCTTTCTTATGATGGCCGACATTATGAACATCCCTGAATGCTGACTGAATTTCTTTCACAGATATCCTGTTAACTATGTTTTAAGTTATATGTAATGTAAAGGTTATTTATAAGACTACATCTAATGAATAAAAATCTTCAAGGCGAAATTTCAAGTGCCTCATATATTTTATTTAATAAGCTAATACATATTATTAAATTAAAAGGTGATATGTCTATAAGTGATTGTGCAAATAACTGGATTCTGAAGATGCTTACGATAACAAATAAACTTGTATGGAAAATAAAGAAAATTAAGAAAAATCATTTGTTTTGAGTAGAAAATGAACACTTACAAAATGAGAAATTATACGGTATTTGTCGAAATTATAGAATACAAATTTACTCATTGCACAAAATTTTATCCTTTCCCCCCACCCCAACCACCAATCCACGCAGACACACTTTGAAAAATCAGAGAACTCAAATTCCTCCATTACATTAAATAAGTTTTTAATATCAATACGATTTTCATCAAAATTGTTATCCAGGGTTTTCCGAATCGCAGATTACGAATTTAATTATTTTTGGTAAATATTCTGTTCATCCAATATAATAACGGCAACATTTAATTTTTTTAAAATATTTTTTTTTTAATTTCTCGCACTTAAAAAAAAAAAAGGTTAAATATTTTTAAACACAATTTTCTCAGTTCTAATTTCAATGGAACTTTTTTGTAATAGTAATGATGAAAGTCGCCCATTATTTAACTTAAGATAACCCTTAAGTAATATGCAACATTATTTATGAAATTGTTTTTAAAATAAGAATTGAGATGAAAGAAGGCAGTTTCGAATTCAAAAATAATTATAATTATTTATTAATTCTAGTTGAATCAAAAGAAGTTTATTACTGCAATAGAATATCAATATAAGAACTAATGGGTCGCAGTTTGGTTCCATTAAATAAGTAATTCGGATCATAAAACATACTTGAGATATATATTACGCCTAAACTAAGAGTAATTATACTAAATAAAGTATATTTAACATAAATACGCTGAATAATATTAACATAACTGTAATAATTAAGTTATAATCAATGAAATTGTTACTGCATTACGAAATTTAAAATGTTAAAAAAAATTGATTTAGGAAATGGTTTTTAATTTCTGCAATGTGAAGTTAAGACTATTTATTATTCTCTGAGTTCGGCAGTGGGTCGGACAATCGATGTTCTTCTACATTCACAATATCTAGGAATGTGTAATTAGTTTCTGCAAATCTTACTATAAAGTTATTTTTCTATAATACATTTTTTTTTTTCATTATTGCAGATTGTGATATTGCTGCTGGCGGAAGTATGCTTATTTTTCCTAGTGGCAAGTGAGACTTCTAAAGACCAGAATGCATCTTCAGCAATGGATCAGGTGTTATCCACATCTGCTTTAGAAGACGCTGCCTCCTCGATGCTGTTGATCGACCTGTTTAAAAGAGACTTGACAGAGTTTTCTGCTGCTAATGGTGATAGTTTGGATAGGCGTAAAAGAGGCTACAGCAAAGGAGGATGCGGAGGTGGCAGTTGCGGTGGAGGATGTGGAAGCTGTGGGTGTTCTGGATGTAATACAGGGGGTGGAGGAGGCGGAGGTGGAGGTGGAGGAGGAGGAGGAGGGGGAGGAGGTGGCGGTGGCGGCGGCGGTTGGGGATATGGTGGAGGTTATGGAGGTAGTAAAGGTACTTGTAATACGTGTGGATAGATTACACGAAGAAATGAAAATACTATAACATAAACGATTCATCTCAACATTTATATTCATTTAGAATTTTTCTCTTACATTATTACGCTAATTATATAATTAGCTTAGTTGACAGATTAGTTTAAGTACCTATTTAATTGGCATTTATCAAACCATTTAATTACCATTTTATATATATTTTGTTATGGATAAAACAAAATTAAATTATTTACCCATTTAATTATCATTTATCAAACCATTTATTTACCATACATGATATATTTAACGTGCTGTGATTTTTTTTTTCTGATTTTGTTTTTGATTTTCATTTATTTACCATTTTATCCATATTTTGTTGGAAATTTTCTAATCTGAATACGAACCTTTATATTAAGCTAACATAATTTCCAGATTTAACAGGATTCTGATTTTGTTCATTTTATTTTTAAATTTATAATTTGGATGCTATGAGTGATATTTAATAACTGAACTGTATATCGGGAAATCAAAATTGCAATTTATTAAGATAAAGTTAGAGCGAATAAAAATTAAAACAAAATTAATGCTGAAAAATAAAAAGAATTTTTTTTTCTAGATCTGTCTTATTGTTTTATTCTTCATATTTATTGTTTCTTTATAAATTATTAAATTCACAAGAAAAAAAACACTAAAAAATGTGTTTTTAGTTTCAAGAATAACATGAAATTATACATTGGTAATTAAATAAGTTTAAATAAAAAAATGAAACATGAAAATCAAGTAACAAAAAAATATTGTAAAGACCTTTACTTGCAGTTCAAGCAATTTTATAAAATGCCGACCATAAAAGCAAATATAAAATAAAACTTACACAACGTTTCGAATCCCATTTGATGCCATTTCGTCACCAGATGGCATAGACTACTTATTTCCGGGCATGTCACGAAGATTAATAACGGGAATTTCCTGAATACTTGAAAATGGGATTCGAAACGTTGTGTAAAACGTTGTGTGAAAATGGGGATTCAAAACTTTAAAAATTAAGTTTATTTATATATTTATTTGCTTTTATTCCTTTACAAGTGCTTTTATGGTCGGCGTTTTATAACAAACAAAATATTTGAATTTTAATTTATGATTCCAATTCAAACATATCTTAAGTATATACATAAGGTAAAGTTGGAAGAGATGACACACAATTCGAATTTTTCACATAAAATATTAAAAACCTTATTTTTTAAATGTTTGAAAGCATTAAACCGTTGATTTATTTCTTTGCTTTCATATTTACGTTATTTTTTTTATGTTTTTAATGCTGTTTCTTATTTTTATAATTTTAAAAAATTTTCACATTGAGTCATCTCTCCCATACCTGCGCGAGAGAGGACACGGGTAGTAGAGGATAGATGGCCACATGGAATATGAATAAGAGACCTGTGTAAATCAAGCTACTACTTTATTTTTATAAAAACATATAAAAAGAAACACGAAAATTAAGTTGAATAATGATCTTTTTGAAACTTTTTGGAAAAAACTGTTTAATAAAAATAAAATTCCCTGCTGATCAAGGCATTATTAAAACACAAAACTAAACCAATTCCATGAAATGAAACGATAAAAGATGTAAGACTTGTCCAGTAAGTGAAGATTTCGAATCTAACATTCCATTATGTAAATTATCCTTTGTTATATATATTATAATTTGTAAAGTTTGAAATATGAAGTATATTGGACAAACAAAAACTGCATTACATCTTAGTATAAATAATCACAGATCATTCGTAAAAAATAATTATAATAGCTCTATTGAAATCGAACATTTCCAAAAACACAATTTTCAAGACTCTGTGGTTATTCAAATTTTAGACATTATCGAAGATGATAATATAAGATTAATTAAGGAAGTTCATTATATGCTAAAATATCACACTATTTATCCATATGGCCTAAACGAAAATTATTTTCAAATCAATGTTATGAACAATATTGACAATATTTGCATATACAATTGGTTTAATATCAAAAAAGGTAATTTAAATTTACAACATACTAAAGCATATTCTAAATTTCCTCAATTTAATTTTAATACTATAATTGATTTTAAAAATTTTTTTAATACTTTGGAAAATAATTTTGAAAATTCTGAAATGGATAGGATTTCCTTAGTTAAAAAGTTTTTATTTATTTTAAATAAATCAAAATTAAGATATTTATTGAAACATTATGACTTCCAAAACATTAAAAATACACATTTATTTCATTTAATTATGGATATTATTAAGTTTCGTTTAAAATTAGATAAAATAAATTAGAATACAAATAATAAAAAAATTAAAGAATTAATATTATTTCATTATTCCTCTACAATTTTTGACAAAATTAATATTAGTAGTATACTTAATTCTTATATTAAATCCAAATTTCCTTTAAATATATACTTAATGCCTATTTTTAAATATAATATACCAATTCGCAAATATATTTGTAACTACAATACCAATATTAGTTCTAATCTAAATTTTAATTGAAAATGTAAATTATATAATGACGAATTTAAATGGAATTCGCATATTGTCACAGGCAATATAAATTTTATAGAAAATATTAAATTAAAAAAATTTCTAAATTTAGGTATTAATTATAGACTTCGTACAAACAAAACACACAAACAATTAATTAATATATTTACAAAAGATATAAACAATTTCATACTAGAAATCAGTTTTAAATACAACATATGTTACCAAAATTTTATAGAATGGAAACAACATCTAATATCTAAAATTAATAATATTCAATATCATTCATATGACAGAGTTACTATACTACAGATCACAAATTTAAATTATACAAAATCAAAAAAACTATTTCTAAATATCAAGAAAATTATATTTTCACAACCATAGACAAAGCACACAACAATTTAGCTATCATTTGAAAACAATTTTATTTTAACAAAATTATAGAATTATTAAATGATCAATCTGTCTTTTTAAAAATTACTAAAAACTAAAGAATTTATTTTAAACAATTTAGATAAAAGTTTTTCTAAATTTCAATCACAATTTAAAAAACTTAAAATATAAAAAAATTAAAATCAACAGAAATTTAAATTATTTATTTCTAAATCCAAAAATGCACAAAAAAGGTAAATTTAGAATGATATGCAGCACAACTAATTCCATTTTAAACCAATCAAATATTATTTTATAATTTTTCTTAACAAATTACATGAAATTATTAAAAATAAAATTAATCCAGATTTTTATTGGCTCATTAATAACCATGATGATGTTATTAAATATGTAAATAATAACAAAATTTTTAATATAATAACAGCAGATTTTGAAAATTTATTTACAAATATACCATTGGATACTTTATTACAACAAATAAAATTTTTAATTTCAGAATTCAATATCACTAATCTAATTAATATTCCTATTAAAACATTTCTTAATTTTCTTCAATTTAATTTATACAATAATTATAATGAATTTGATAATGAAATATATTTCCAAATTAAACGTATTGGAATGGGAGTAAATTATAGTAGCATTCTTTGAATATCAATTTTGTATTAATTTCCCTTTCCAATTTAAAATTTATAGATATATAGATGATTTAATTGTTTTTAATACTAATTTTAAAATTAATTATATAGAAGAAAAAATTTATAACAAAATTATTAACTTACAACAAACCAACATCAATACTGAATTTGTAGATTTTTTAGATTTGAGAATATATTATCATCATCAAATTCCTCATATACAATTATTTAATAAAACATTTTTATTCCCTTTTAAAATAAACAGATTTCACAAATTTACAAGTAATGTTAGTTTTAATCTATTTAAGAATATCTTTATACAAGAATTAAAAAGGTATCTTACTATTAATTCTAAATTAGAAGATTTTTTAATTAATTTAAATTATCTCATTAAGGAATTCACAAATAATAATTTTCCAAACAAAGTTTTAAATGCTTATATTACATAATTTCAGAAGAAATTTAAATTTCATATTTACAAAAAATATAAAATTAAATACATTCATTATTTTATTTAATCATTTATCTTCAAAACAGGACTTGTTGAATTTTAATCATTTAAGTTATCTTATGACAACTCAGAATTAAATCCTCTATTTGAGGAAGTTTTGAGTTTGATTTGATAACTGTCATCTATTAATTTTCTATATGTATAGAATTTTTTTTTTTTTATATGTATGTAAGTGTTGGGGAATTTTTCTATGTATGTATGTGGAAGAAATAATTTTTTCTATGTATATAATGAATTTTTTCTATGTATGTATTGAAATTTATTTCTATATATATATTAAGTTTTTTTCTATATATGTAAAAAACAAAAAAAGTATAAAAAAAAGTACATAAAAATTAAAAAAACTTAAAAAGAATATATACAATAAAAAGAGCAATTTTCTTTGAATAATGCGCTTTAATACTTCCAAAGTTTAGTTTAGTTTCAAAATTTAACACCAGATGCCGCTGATGAAGTGAATAATTAGAATACATATTCACAGAAACAACTTTCTGAAGTTTGTATTGGGATTTTTTTAAATTTCAGATAGCTGTCCGGCTTAGCTATATGTTTAGTAATGTAAGTTAATTCTATTCTTACATTCTAAATTTTCTAAATTTCAAAATTGCAAATGATTTATTTGAAATCTTTGCATCGCTAAACTCGAAATTATGCATCATTCGAGTTTGGTCTTTCGATATATTTATTCAATGTATATATATATATATATATATAAATATATTTTCTCAATTTCAGAAATTTACAATAAATAAGTTTCTCATCACTAATATACGTAAATATTAACAGAAACATAACTAAATTCCTTTAAATAAATCCAATATATGATAATATCTCCAAGGTCTCCTCCCCACTTCCTTCTGACATACAAAATAAACCACTTACAGTTATCAGATTTGCAAAATACTTTAGATTTTTTTTTAAGTCTATATGAAACTTAGTGGTAATTATTTTTTTTAAATTATGCAAATTGTAATTGTTTTGGGATGAATATAAAATAAAAGAAAGACAAAAATAAATGAAAAAGAATTAAAAAGCGGAGAGATGACACGTGTTATCTCTCTCCTTTTTAGGTGTGTCAGCTCTCCCCAAATGATGGGACAGATGATACACAGCGCCATTTCCACCAACTGGGACCTAAGACACTAGTGACCAGTACATAACCTTGCTTACTCTATTTACATGTTTACACAGTGAATTTATAGTGAAAGATGCCTTAAAAAAGGACTGTTAACTAAACAAATTCGTAAAGTCAAAGAAAATTCGAGCACAAATTTGGCTACATCAGAGGAAGAAAAACTCATTAAAATCTAATATATCAATTCAGCACAAACACTACAGACACACTGAAGCTCACACTGGCCTCGGGTTTTGGTCATGTCATCCGCTGCAGTCTACTGCGAACTCTTCTTGAAGTTACATTACATGTGTCATCTCTCCCAACTTTACTATATATATACAGGGTGTTTCAAAAATACACGGCATAATTTCAGGTATGTATTTCCCACATGTAGACAATCAAAATAGTTCATTACAACATATGTCCGGAAATGCTTCATTTCCGAGTTATGGCCTTCACAACATTGAAAATCACCGGAACGTTTTTCGTTCCGCCGGTCGTTGCCATTACAGAAGATGTTCAAATTGACCACCTCCTGCTTGAATACAGACCTCACATCGATGTCTCAATGACCTGCGAACACGATCCCACACTCCAGGAATGTTGCGTATGTCCTCAGAACGTGCCACAATTCGATTCCGAAGGGATTCCAAATCAGGCACCGGAGACGAATAAACCAATGATTTTAAATGGCCCCACAAGTAGAAATCGAGAGGGTTCAGATCAGGTGAGCGTGGAGGCCAAGCAATTGGGCCACCTCTACCTATCCATCGATCAGGAAACGTTCGATCCAAGTACCGGCGAGCCGTACGACTGAAGTGTGCAGGAGCGCCGTCATGCAAGAAGTGAGCGTGCTGACGATCGATCAGTGGAGTGTCGTCATAAACATGAGGTATGGTGTTTTCCAGGAAGTTTGTGTACGCCTGCCCCGTAAGTCTGTTTACAAGTACATGGGGTCCAACTAATCGATCACCAATGATACCGGCCCACATGTTGAGGGAGAACCGCACCTGGTGATGAGATACAACAGTTGCATTTGGGTTTTCATACGCCCATACATGCTGATTGTGGAAATTTGTTATGCCATCTCGTGTGAACTGTGCTTCATCTGTAAATAATACTAAGGCAGGAAAGTTCGGATTTGCAGCACACTGCTGCAAGAACCACTGACAGAACCTAACTCGTGCAGGGTAATCTGCTGGTGACAGCGCCTGTACACGTTGCAAATGATAAGGATACAATTGATGCTCTTTCAGCAGTCTCCAGACAGTCGTATGGGGAACATTCACTTGCAACGCTAACCTTCGTGTGCTGACAGAAGGAGTTCTGTTCACAGTCTCCAGAATCTCCTCCTGTTCTTCTGGAGTTGTAGACCTTGGTCGTCCCCTTCCCAATCCAGGAGAGTGAAATTTTCCATACTCGCACAGACGGTGATGGAGACTTACAAATGTCTTCCGATCTGGACATTGTCGCTGTGGGTACCTCTCCTGGTACAAACGACGAGCCAGCGCAGCATTGCCGTCTGCCTTACCGTACATGAAGTGCATCTCTGCCAGCTCCTGATTTGTGTACATGACACACAGTCGAACGCCAAACACACCACTGAATTTAACCTTCGCCTCGGAATGATCTGTCAGAGTGCCCTCTTAATGTGTCCTTTGACGGCAACGACCTGCGGAAAGAAAAACGTTCAATGAGACATCGATGTGAGGTCTGTATTCAAGCAGGAGGTGGTCATTTTGAACATCTTCTGTAATGGCAACGACCGGCGGAACGAAAAACGTTCCGGTGATTTTCAATGTTGTGAAGGCCATAACTCGGAAATGAAGCATTTCCGGACATATGTTGTAATGAACTATTTTGATTGTCTACATGTGGGAAATACATACCTGAAATTATGCCGTGTATTTTTGAAACACCCTGTATATATAAAGAAAACTAAAAAAAATACTGCAACAAGACAATAGACAATTTTGTTGTATTTTTCATAAATTATTATTTTTTTTTTGATAAGTTTTCGTAATATCCTCAAATATCTTTAAGAGTTGTATAACTTTTACAAGAGTTTTTGACTATTATCCATGATAAATGAAGTTAGATTTATACAATATTACTTCTGCTTTGTAATATAACGTTTTCTAAAATATGCAATAAAATATCATAATACTTTTCAAAAGTATAAAATATTGCTGTAAACTAATGAGCATGTTTGTGTTTGTCTGAAAGTACTAAGAAAAAGCTTCTCATCATATTTAGAATGTTCTATTAAGAATTACGCATTTTTATATATGATGTGGTGAATGTGGGTGGCAAGGAAGAAAAGGATAGTGACCTGTAGGTTAATTCTGCTATCACACAGAAAATGCAGTCCGATGGAGAAAGTATGGTAGGAGAAATGTAGGGGAAACGGGAGAAACCCGAAAAGACCTGTCATGCACGGATCCCGAAATCCATATGAGGACCGAACCCCAGTACTGAGATGTGAGAGGCCAATGTCTTAGTGATAATGTCAAGAGTTATATTGTAACTTTGTAATATTTTTCTAATACGCTTATTAGAAAACAAAAACAAAACAATTTTTTTTAAGAGGATATTAAATTAAATAAGAAATGATCAATTTTTTGAAAGAATAATTATTTAAAAAAAATATTTTTTTTTAATATGTCACGTTTTTAAGACGGACAAAAAAGTATAAAATATTTTTTTTTAGCCCCATACAGATAGTCCTGAAACTTTGTGATAGTAAATTTTTAATAGCTATGAAAATATTTGTAAGATTTAAAACGAGAAATGAGGGGAGCATACATTATAAAATTGAGATGGTACGGATGGAGTGTATACGAGGGCTGTAAATAAAGTAGTGGCAACATTGATACAACGCAATATTTAATGAAGTAACACGTACAATTGCATTACATTCCTCCAATATAATCACTCGCAAAGTCTATTTCCTTTTGCCAAATATCGGGAAGCCGTAGGGGACCGTTGGCAAGGCGCTCTCTGTTGATGATGGCGACGGAGCGCCCTACTGCGCGGAGTACAGATGCCACGTCAGGAAATCGGTGGCCTCGGAGGGGTTCCTTCATCTTCGGAAACAGGTCGAAGTAACAAGGACTCATGTCAGGTGAGTACGGAGGGTGTCCCAAGACCACCCAATGCCACCGTTGCGATAAGAGCTTGACATTCTGTGCGACTTGGCAACGTGCGTTGTCATGCAACACGATAGAGCGATCGTCTCGCAAGAAACGTGGTCGTTTGCACCGAATAGCTGGACGCAGATGTCACTCCAGGAATCGGCAAAAGTAGTCACAGGTGACGGTTTGTCCCGCAGGCCCAGCATGCGTAAGAATAACACCCTCGTAGTCGTATGCCAAAATCAGCATGAATTAAAGCGCCAATCGTCACCCAGGTTAGCATCCACAGAAATTTCGTCAGGAACTCAGTGGGTGAAGCTTATGATGATTGTGGCATACGACTACGAGGGTGTTATTCTTAGGACGTGGCATCTGTACTCCGCACAGTAGGGCGCTCCGTCGCCGTAATCAAAGGAAAACGCCTTTCCATCGATCTCCTACGGCTTTCCGATATTTGGCAAAAAGTAATAGACTTTGCAGGTGATTATATTGAAGGAATAAATGCAATTGTACGTGTTAGTTCATTAAATATTGCGTTCTATCAATGTTGCCACTACTTTATTTACAGCCCTGGTATTATCTTGCGTCCCATGTTTTTCGTTTTAAATCTTACAAGTATTTTCACAGCTATCAAAAATTTACAATCACAAATTTTCAGGGCTCTCTGCATGGGATTAGGAATCTGTATGGGGCTAGCAAAAATTATTTTATACTTTTTAGTCCGTCTTGAAAAACGTGATGTATTAAAAATATATTCAAGCAAGGAAGCAAATTAACGTGCGTTTAATAATTAATGCTAAAATTTAATGTGGCCAACGCACATATTAAAAGATAAAAAGTTAAAACATTAAAAAGATAAAAACTACAGTTTCAACTCGACACCGCGAGCCGTTGGCAAGTGGCTTAAGACAAGAAGACAGCGGTTTATATTGAAACGGCAAACCAATGAAAAAGCTGGGAAATGAGATGACAAATATGACCTGACATCTAACTTGACCACTTGTGCACATCCCTCTATATTGCCGTTATGTAGATGATCTTCTTTTTTACTCTGAGGATTCCATCCAGGTGGGTATCATGGACATCATTAATGATATCCACCCTAACATTAAGTTTAAAATGGAGAAGGAATCCGGTAACAGTATTTCGTTTTTGGATGTGCGTGTTGTTAGATCACATGAAGAATTCCACACGGAGGTTTATCGTAAACCGACCTCAAGTGGTCTCACACTGCATTACGATTCAGCATGCCCTCAGTCTTTCAGAATGAATATTGTCTACATGGCGGTAAAAAGAGCGTTTCAGTTATCCAGTTCTAGAGATTTGTTTGAAAGAGAAATCCAAGTTCTTCAACGTATTTTACTCTCTAATGGCTACCCTTTAAGTTTTGTTCAAAAATGCATAGTTCGTGCTTTACAGCGCATTTACAATCCGCCCGTGAGGCATTCAACGGCCCCCCGGCTTTTTCTATCTGTTCCTTTTCATAGCCTCCTATTCCCTGCTCTAAGAAAGATTTTGGCACCCCTTAACCTCACATTAACATCGGCTATCACTGCCACTTTAGCCAATGCAATAAACAAAAAATCAAATACCCGGCAAAGCAATCCCAAAGGGGTGGTTTATGCTCTGCAGTGCAAAGATTTCGGGTGTAGATACTTAGGGGAAACCGGCCAGCCGATCAAGCGACGTATGGCCCAGCATAAGGCGGCGGTTCGTACAGGTGACTTTAATTATTTAACCGCTATTCATGTACGGGAAACCGGGCATGTGTTAGAATACGAACGTCCGGTTATTGTTTGCCACGAAGAGCATGAATTACGTCGTAAATGTAGGGAGTCCCTTCGAATTTTAATGGATCCCCTGTGTTACAACGATACGGTATCCGTAAAATCTATTTATTTTTATGGTTTTCCCAGGAAAGATAGGGACACGGGTGGCTTTGATTAATAGCTTTAATTATTTTTATACTATTATTATTATTTTTTTTTTAATTTTCATTTGTTGTTCTTTTGTTTTATTTATTTTCTAGTTCTTTGCTGGATCGTTAGATGTCAGGTCATATTTGTCATCTCATTTCCCAGCTTTTTCATTGGTTTGCCGTTTCAATATAAACCGCTGTCTTCTTGTCTTAAGCCACTTGCCAACGGCTCGCGGTGTCGAGTTGAAACTGTAGTTTTTATCTTTTTAATGTTTTAACTTTTTATCTTTTAATATGTGCGTTGGAAACCGTGGTAAAACAATTAAATAGATTGATCTATCATTACCGCGCTTCGGCCACGTAGCGCTCTGCCGCACCAGCCTGTCATCGCGACAGCTCCACGCCATGCGGCCATTTGCAAAAACACTTATAGCACGCGTCGGCAACGCAGCGCCGCACCGCTCTGTCATCCGAAGAATCAAGGTTCACTAAGGAACAGACAATGTTAATGTTAAGAAAGCGAGTTAATATTGCATTGCCATCCAGTTCTGAGCTATGTTTAAAGTTTCAAGTCTCTAGCCCATCGGGAAGTTAGTTTAAAACCAATTGCAAAATTTGTATCGAACGAACAAACGGACAAACAAGAAAGCGAGCTAATAAAAACGTGTTTATAATAAAAAATACATAAAAATAAGCTAGATTCATCAAAAATTTAAATAAATCATAATTAAAACAATATTCATTTTCATAGCTATCATTAGTAATTTTCGTAATTTCCATTAATTAATGAAATGTTAAGGTTAAAGGTTAAAGGTGCGATCAGGCCCAGAGGTCCGCGCAATGCAACTGGAGGGTAGGCTCCAGTGTTCAGAACCTGCGGGACAAAGTTGAGGACGGGGGGTCGGCCCGTCGCTCGCCCGCCTTTAACTCCCGGGAAAGAAACCCGGTACCCATTCTATAGAGGGCTGGGTAGACCCTAGGGTCGGTTTGGAGGAGAAAGAAGCGTGGAAAAATTCCCGTCCTCCGCCGAGGCCGGGAATCGAACCCGCTTCCTCCAACCCGCAGCCAAGCGCCTTTACCCACTCGGCTACCGGGCCCACAATTAATGAAATGTAAGTACTTAATTTTTCACAAAGTAATTAACGAGAGATTCTCATTAATTCCCTAATCATGAGAGTGAACCATTCTACAACTTGAATTAAATTTGTAATTTTAAAGAAATCAATATTAAATAAACTGAAATGTAAGTCATTGTTGGCTTATTTTGGATAAATTTTTAAAACGCTGAGGAAATTCGAAGTTCATGAAGAATTTCGTAAAGCTGAGTTGAAATTCCTTGGCAGCAAATTCGAATGAAAAGAGTAATAGTAATAAAGAAAATTTCTCTAATTTGTCTTTTAAATTACATATACATACTTTTTAATTAATTAGCAAATTAAATGAAATTTAATTATTGATTATTCATTTAATACAGAATTTAGTAGCTTCCATTTAATAAATGAATAAGTTAAAGTATCTCACTATAGGTCTATAGAGGTAATGGAGAGTCGCAGGAGATAAGGCTACCAGCGCTTCTTGACCAACGGTACTAAGTTGAGGTCGGATGGTCAGCCCAATGCCCGCCAAGCCTTAAACTCCCGGTAAAGAAACCCGGTACCCATTCTACAGAGGGCTGGGTAGACACTAGGATCCGTTTGGAGGGGAATGGAGCGTGGAAAATTCCCCGCCCTCCGCCGAGGCCTGGACCGGGGATCGAACCCGCTACCTCCAAGTCGCAGCTGAGCTCCCATACCCACTCGGTTTCATGGCCCACTTTAATAAATGAATAGGCTATATTAAAAAAAAAAAATCCTTTTAACCTTTTTTTTATTAAAATGAAGAATATTGAATTCTGTAATATAAATTTCCAGTGAAAACTGCCCGCCCCCTTTTTTTTTTTTTTACAATTAGTTCAACGCAATGAGAAAGAGCTTTCACTGCAGTATCTTAATAGTCCAGCTGGTTAATTGCTTTACCGACCTTTGAAGTTAAAGAAGTTCCATCATGTTACTTTATTCAAACATTAGAAGAAAATTTCTATTTTTATGATCTTATACTGCATTATTTATCATCTTATCCCAAACTGCGTTGAATATTTCTGTAGTTAGATATCCAAGAGGGGCACCGCTATGTAACTGACAGACTTCATCTTTCCATTGAAGAAGACACACAAATATAGAAGAAGAAATCAATTCACGCCCCACACAGAAGTCTCGAACTCGGTTCAAAAGTATGAGCTTCATGGCAGGCCGTCGCTTTGACCATATGACTCATTATTGGCTAAAAATCTTGATCTATGCGACTATCGTTTAATTGCTAGTATATTTTGTTAATTTTTATCTTCAAATTTCTTTACTGATCTACCATTACCAATACTTTCTGTGTCCAACATTATCCGAGAGATTATCCATCATCATCAAACTAAAATGAATAACCTTACAGCAGCAATAAAAAAACTAATGATCAATGTAAAACACTGCAGCTTATAAAATGAAACTTAACAAATAAAATTGAAATAAAAAGTAGGAAAAGAAAAAAAATCTCATTCGAAATAAACATTAGTTATTAATAATTAGTTTATACACAAAATTTACATATTATTGTGAAAACAATTGAATTTGTTGATCTAAAGTGTTAATATTTTTTTTTATTGGAAATCTTATTTAGTTGTTAAATATTTATTTTTCAAAATTGTTTAAAGTAATGAAGCGAACTTGTATGATCTTTCAATATAACAACAATTGTATTTATTGCTTCAACGTGTTTTTAATTGGTTTTAACTTCAATACTATTTTGTTGTATTTATTCCAAAGAATATTTTAATTTTTCGCTTGAAGAAGGGATGACGATACAATTTCGACCCGAAAATTCGCGTAGTATTTGAATAAAACAATTTTAAATACTAAGAGATGGAGTGTATGGAGTTTTGTTTAAATAAGTTATTAATGATATCATCATATTAATTTTTAATGCAAAATAGGATACATAATGACTCATCCTATTTACAAACTTTTCCATTAATAAAATTTATTCAAACATGATACAATGTCAGATTTTTCGTCTTAAATTTTAAAAAAAAGGGGGCGATTCGGCTGTTTTGGTAGCCATTTTCAACCGCTATAAAAAGACTGATTTGAATAGTTCCTACCACATGATTGATTATTTCATTGTTCAATATAGGGGAGTATAGGATTTACAAGAACAAAAAAATCATTAATCGCATCCCCAATTTTGACCAGGTAATAAAACTGCTTATTTATTACGTCATCGAAGAATCATGGAGAAATATCGTTCTTAAGGAAAATCAAATTAAAAAGTGAAATAATATAAAGAAAATAATAAAAAGCGATACAGTCCAATTTCAAGTTCTCTTACATAAAAAAATTACTTTTTCAAATAACATCTTTTCATTTTCTGTTATTCTTGCTTAAATAGAAACATGCTTTAATCAGTTACTTGCAAAAACAATATTACTGTCTTCAGATTTTTACTGGTCTATACTTGTGCAGCTAAATACGACAATCATATTTATTTAGTGACCAATAAATCAAAATACGTAACTTACACTTCAAAATGTAAATAAGGCATATAATAATGCATCAAACATTTAAAAATTAGAAAGTTTGCCAGCTATTATAAAAGGATTTTGGCTTCGAGAAAAAAGAATGCCGTTGCTTCCAGACTTCGTTAAACAAACTGTCCCATTTGCTTCACGGCGTTCAGCCCAGACTGACAAGAATTTCTTACAAAACGACGGTTCTGTGCCCACGAAAATTATTGGACTCACAATTAAGCAGAGAGAACTGAAAGTAGCTGAGAAATATGCGATTGGGGTAATAAACTGCACTATCGTATTTACCTGCACTTACCTTATTAATTTTTAGGCTTTGTACGGTTTAGGAAAATAAAGAAGGTCGTTAAGAATGTAAAATACGCGGTAGCATCTCATATTTGCAATGCGATCTTGTCTTGTGCGTCTGCAAGATGGGATCTAGTGTTACGACAAACTCTTCATTGTTGAAGAGCAAATACCGGGTGGTTACAATGAAACACACAGTATTTAGAGCAGAAGAATCCATTCGCCGGATCACAATGAAAAGTGGTCGATATCTTAAAGTTAAAGATATCTTAAAGATATCTGATTGAAAACAACCGGTTAGTTACAATTAAACAAACAGTATTTAGTGCAGAAGAATCCATTCGCCGGATCACGATGAAAATTGGAGGATATCTTAAAAAGAAACATGAGAAAGAGAATTTATGAATAAATAAAAGATAATTATTCTGAGTGCAAGCAGGTCGCGTTGATGCGTAAAAACATATTGAAACACGCAAATTTCCCATGACATTGCAGGCAGTGACAAATGATGGCTACCTGTAAATGCTAGAATTAATCACTTACCTGTTGATCGGCGCAGCAGCAAAGATAGTATCTTGAAAGTTCCTCAGCAGTTCACTACTCATATTCTACTGTTAAAGAAGTAAGTCAGACAACACTTATTCCTGTTAGTTCTTACGAGTTGTGATTATAATAAACACAATGATTCTGTCATTTTACAGGTTGTCCGGAATCTTTTGATTAGATAGTTGACCCACTTTTCTATTTTAAAGTTTTTCTCTTTCGTTATCTTGTTAACCATCTACATCTTCCGGTCTATCTATTTACTTATCATGTTGAAACAGCTAGAGGCATTTCTGTAAAAGTAGTAGTTATTGAGACTTGAAACACATGGCCATTTATTTTGGCCTTCCCCCTCCCATCCAAAGAAATCATCCATGAAATCCCTCCATAAAAACACTTTGCCTGTTACTGTAAGACTAACATCGATATGCTGTATACAGCGATATTTCGAATCATCGATAAGTGCAATTCTATGGTGATTTGCATTAACCACATTTCTGAGAAAATAAAAAAGAAAATTCACAGTTATGTAAGATACAGTACAGAATGCAAGGTTTTATTTACGCATAGAAGCTGAACTATGTACAGTGGACTTAGATCGGTTTGGCATATCATGGATACTTTAAAAAGGATTGACTGAACATTTTATCTCAAAATGGCCAATTGTGGATTTGCCCTTTTGGCAAACCACCATAGAATTGATGCGTAGATTTATGGATTTGATTTCGTAGTGTTTTTATAATGCAGTGACGAAAAAACGTATTCTTTGTTTAAAAGGTTTCTATTTTTATGCTGTTGTCAGTCCCAAAAACTGAAATTTAAAGGAATTTCCCATTAAATGAACCCAAAACATTTTCATTTGAATATCTGATAATAGGAAAGTATTGACAAGAAAAGTGGGTGACTATATGGGATTTCGATTTGTGCAGTTTAGATTTTATTGAACATCCAATATTCATTTTAAAGAGTGAATGTGGATAATTGAACTTAATCTGTTTGTTTGAACTAAATTTGTTTTATTATTTCTTATCAATTACAGTACAGTATATTGAAACGATTCACAATATTATTAGACATTGATCCAAATTCAGAGTTAGTGCATCAAAGAAATTTCACGGATATTCATCATAATTTTTTGTTGTCTTTCCAAAGTACTTTGCCAAATTATCAGAGTAGTCATTTCGTAATTTATTAAATAACTTTATGCAGAATCTGCCGACATCCTCCGTATTGTAATAACCTTCCAATATTTTCAAAACTATGTCTTTGTTTCAAAGTAATAATGCTTTTCTTAACGTCCTCACTGAGACAATTGAAATTGGATCAGAATTATCAGGTATGTGAAAATTGTTCCGAAAATCTGTAAGAAAGAAATAGAAAAACTATTTGCTTATTGATGGTTTTGTATTTTTTTTTTCTAAATTTTTAAAGAATTGAAATTCCCAAGTTTGCTGAATACACCAACTTGTTTAAAGCCCCGCGAACACCATCCAACTTTCCACCAACTTTAGTCGGCCGACTTCGAGTCCGCCAACTTTTTGTCAGCCGTCACACCATCCAACTCGCAAATGTTGACCGTGATAGAAGGAATCCCATAATGCAATGCGTTTCCCCCGACAGACGTGGAAAATCCGAAAAATCGAGATTTTGAAACGTCTCTGACAAATTCTGCCGCATACAATTACTGCATTTCAGTATAAACTTCATTTATACATGAAAGAAACTCGCAATACTCTGATATTCATTGTCGATGCGCTTGTCTTTGACTCGAATCGGTGAACTCGTTTTAGACGCCATTTCTTTCCATGGGCGTGACGTCATGACTGACGTGTTCCAAAGCTGCCCTGTGATTGGGTAATTCCGACCGACTTCCGAGTTGCCCGTGCACAGCCAACTCGAGTCAACGGACTAAAGTTGGTGGCAAGTTGGTGAAAAACAGGCTCAAGACTGTCTCTACCAACTCGTGACGTCAAAATCGGCCGACTTAGCTGGTGGAATGTTGGATGGTGTTCGCGGGGCTTAAGAAACTACACATCTTTAGTGATATAATAGTCGTTATCAGGAATCTTCAAATTCTTCTTTCGGTAGAAAGACAATATCTTCTTAATTGATATTCAACGGTGAAAAAATATTTTCTCTATTCGCTACCTGAAGAGTTTAAATCAATGTTATATAAAAAAAAAAATCTTGAAAAGAAAATTAATAGGTTTAAGAATTATAAGTTATTTTTAGCAACCCCAAAGGAAGGAGTCATTGGCATTCCTCTGTGCGTGTGTGTGTGTGTGTGTGGGTGTGTGTGTGGGTGTGAGGGGATGATTTGTAACGTGCTCAACAACCGTAACCCTCGACTAATGTGGTCATTTCCTAGTCAAGGTGGATACTGTCAACCCTCCTAAATCCCCTAATATTCATAATACAGTAGACTCCGATTATCCGCGGACCTCTCCGGTATCCATTTTTTTTTTACTATAAAATAAATTATGGAATTAACCCAAAAAAAAATTTAAAACTAGAATAAGGTAAACAATAAAAGAGGCAGATTTAGTGACTTCCAAGTGGGGGGTTTTCGTTTTTCGACACGAAAAAACAAAGACAATTAACCAAATTTATTTTTGTTAAAAAGTAAGAAATTAAAGTAAATTAAAATAAAGTAATTGTTTATAATGAATGTACTGCCATTTTAATATAAATTAAACATGTTAAAAGCATTTTTATGTTGATTTTCGTTCGTTTTCGGCCTATTTCGGATTATCCGCGGGGTTCGTTTATCCGCGATTGCCGCGCCACTCAACTCCGCGGATAATCGGTAATCTACTGTATTATGTAAATATGTTAAAAAAAAAAAACATTGGCTGTTGAAGTTAATGCTGTAGTTCTTTTTTTCTTAAGAACTTTTATTTTACATGGTTTTCATTGTATTTAAGTAATAATAAAGAAGTTTCAACAGAATTTTTTAATTTTGTTCCAAAAATATCACTTTGTTGCTTCAAACCTACAACAGCAGGACTAAATCAATGTTAAAAACATATTAAATGAATTCTCAATATACATTTGATTAGTAGTGATTCAGGTTTTGCTGTATACGTGAAAATAATATAAAAGAATTAAATAATTTATTTACTATAAAAAAAATCAATTGGTTGAAAAAAGTGGAAAAAATCATCCCGCTGGTTCTTATCGTCGTCTGTAATTAATATCATAGTAAAGAAGGATATTCAACAAACCTTCCATCAGTCGTGAGGAATATACGAAAGATATTTCATTAAAACAATTTTTAGGTGAAATTTTTAAAAATATTACAAAAATCTTTGGAGAAATCATGTTTGTTTTAAAGCAACACAGGGGCTGAAAGGGTAAAAAGTCAGCCAACTACTCACGACGTCACGAAACCGTGCTAAGGCTTGGGGATTTAGGAGGTGTCCATTTACTCAGAGTTGCCCTGAATAGTCCAAAATACTGAATGAGTTACTGCAGGCATAGTTGTAATTGGAAACTTATAATTGGTCTCCTTCCATTACAACGGCTTGAAAGTGATTTTCTTTTTAAGAGTAGCTAATCCCTAAAGCAGCAATAAGGATGGTATTAAATTAATATTACGTTATTCATTTAGTGCTCAATTTCAATTTAAATGAAGGTATACAATGAATAATTGTGTCACTTCCAGCATTGCAAGAGTTTGATATATTGCAAATTGTAAGTTTTCTTAGTTTTGTGTTTTCTACAAATTGCTGATTTGTCGAAACAACGACGGAACTCGTCGTTTCAGGTTATTTGTAAGAAGAGAATAGGTCGTTGGAGTTCATTTGAGTGGTAGAGTAACATGATTAATTTTTTAAAATTCCCAACAAGAGATTGAATTCTGTCTCTATTACTTCAACACATTTCACTAACTTTCGAAACTTTCAAACACATTTTCTGGATAATAATGTTTTTGAGTTTTGACGATGTTGCAGCAAATGAGCGAAATTGTGAATTGACTTGTTTCATTATGAAATAATGTAATATCTTCGAAAATATTTCATGATGAGAAATTAATTCATAAAACCCCAGTCAATTCACAATTTCGCTTATTTTTAAAAAAATTTGAAATCAGCTTAGTGACTAATGATTTTTTATCATTCTACTTTCAGTAATTTTATTTCTTGGATTTACTAAATAAAATATGTAATGAACAAATATACATGTAATGTATATTGAGTTTTAAAGAATTGATAAAAACGTAATCGTAGTGAACACTCACATATAGTCAATGTTATTGATTAGTTAATTTTTTAGTTGATCCCGTCATCCACTCTATCTCTCGATGTTTTAGTATAACGACTAGTTCGCACCCATGATAATCGCTCAGCAACACTCTTGATCTTCGGCTATTAAATTTCAGTTAATTTCAAAGCAGGGATATTCTTAGCCTCCCTCCCCTGCCGGACCCGAAAACTGATATCCAAAAACTGATATCCAGCCTGAATCCCCGAATTGCCTCTACCGTTTTTCCACTTGAGAGCCATCATCATCATAGGTTTACCAGGGAAAAGTAATGCGGTGGTTTCCCCTTGCCTTCCGCACCCCAAGCCGTTCACCCTATTGGGTTCTTCCGCCTTCAGAGGGCGTTTCCATCCATCTGGGGCAAGTGGGTGGCCCCACCCGTCGACGCTCTTCTGCCCTCCAAGGAGGCCATTGGCATCTCGGGGTGTCTACTTATTCCGGTAGACGCTCGGTCCTCAGAGCCGTGTCAGCCGTATACATATGTTTCCGCCTTCCACCACGAGGAGGTACGGTTGGAATTTGCCTGAGAGATCCTAGGGTCCTTCAGGCCTTGGAGGCTTTCCTGCAATCCACTAATGTTAAATATCTTATGGTGGATTCAGAAAAGAGGCCTCAAAAATTTAGAAAATTATGCCATTATTATGTTCCTAGAAATTAACTATTCAAGTGAATTTAGAACATGAATTACAATCTCATTTTCAAGGAAAGGGTGTACTATAAATTAAAGAAAAAAATTGTTTTTTAAATTTTAATTTAGGCGATGTGATTACTAAGTAAACTAGAAGTAAATTAGATATCTTTTCTGAGATCATTTTTTTATCAGTTATTTCGAATATAACGGTTCATATAGTTAAGAAATAAGGCTCATATGGCTTTTTTGAAATATATTTTGAAAAATATGAGTTGTTATAGCTTGGAAAATTATGATGTATAACTTTATATTATGATATAAAGTAACTTTTTGATTTATCTTTTTACAACCTGACAGATATTTTCGGTAGTCTGGAAGCCTGACATGGGTCTTCGGACACTAGCTAACACAGTTACTCAATAAATTGCATAGAGATAACCTTTGGAATGCTGAAAACTCTAAAGAATTCACATCTAGTAAGCGAGAGAAAAAGTAACTATCAACATGTTCTTTCTAGTCGCCACAATTTCAACCAACTTTATCTCAGTCAACTGTTTCTCCTCAAACCATAGTACTAGCAGAAATGAAAATATAAAGAGTTCTTAAAATGAGCTTTTTATTAACAACCACGGAAAACCAGATCTATATTTCTTTTGTTAAAACATTTTGTTGTTATTATAAATTCCAAGTTCTATTTATAATTGTTAATTAATAAAAATTTTCATTAAATCAAACCTCATAGTTGATCGTGAGTCACGTGACATCTGGTTGACTCAAGCAGATAATCATGAAACTGTGAGCATCCTCATTAGTGTACCTAACATTTGCCATCTTATTTGTATTTCTGTGTCTTATGGTTTCGAGGAGGAGATATGGCCAGAAAAAAAATCAACTTTTATTTTATATATATATGGATTTTTATGTTTATAATTAACGTTTAACCAATATTCTTCGTTGGCTTGAAATTCTTACTTAAAATACTACCAATGAATAATCAAAAGCCTAGTTCTTTGAAAATGAAATTATTATTACGATAGAAAATTTTGAAGAAAATCATGAAAAACTATTATACTAAAAAACAACTCCGTGTCACGAAATTGTAATGTAGAAGCTTTGTACTTCTTAACAATTACATTAGTAAAAGGTACTCAAATTTGCAAACACGATTTTTCTTTGTGATTTTGAGGTTTCATGTAGTTTAGGGATCTATAATTTTAGTCCCTGTTGTGGTATGTAGAGGATAACAGAGAGGGTAGAGGATAAGGTGAAACTGTGAGCATTCTCATTAGTGTTCATTTGCCACCTTATTTGTATTCCTGTGTCTTATGGTTTCGGAAGATATAGGGAAGATATAGGGAAGATATAGATATAGTTAAAACATCTAACTTTTAATTTATATATATATGGATTTTTATGTTTAATAATTAATTTATTAAAGCTCAAATTTAATTAATAATTGAATGTTTCCAATCAGCTTTTCATGACTGATGTTGAAGATCAAAACTCATTCTATCTATGACTTTCTATGACTTTCAATTTTATAAAATGCCATTTAATGGTTACTTAATATAATAATGCATTAATTACAAAACTCAAAGAGATCTTACTGTACTTACTGCTGTTAATAATTGTAGATTTACTGAAAACAAACCACAAGCTGAAAATTCCGTTGTGAATGAGGTTGATATTACCAAATTAAAAAATGCCTGCAAAGAAATTTACAAAAAAAAGATGTATATATAAGATAAATTAGTTGATTAATTATATAGTGAATATTATAAGAAAAATTGCTGAAAATTGCTGAAAATTGCTAAGAGAATTTAAAGGAAACATAGCCAACAAAATATCAGTAAATGAAAATATAACAAGATATTATAAAGACACTGAATCTGAATCCGCTTTACATTTTATCTGAAATTGCACAGAATTACAGAGAAATCACACAGACTATTTCTCGTGTTATTTCTGTCTGTTTAACAAGCCACTTTAGTCAAAAAAAATTTATGTTGAATTATTTCACGGCCTCAATACTTTCATTGCTATCGATTTTAATGCAATTCGTTCAGACAAAATTAACAGAAATCTGAGAAAATGATTTTTACTTTATGCTCGATCGTGAAAAGTTTTCAGATGAACTGACAAGCAGTGGCTTTGAATATCGCATTAACTAATTAAAGAAACATTAGTCTATTTTTGGAAACAAAAATATATATTTTCTTTAAGGGCACCATTTTTTACCCTTCTTTTTAATAAAAGAATACTCACACTGTCTGGTTTCCGGGTCAAATCTTGTAATCAATTTTTAAGTCACTTCCCATAAGTCAATCATCTTGAAATTGTGTAGACTTGTTTATGTCTGACTGTTTATGTTACAATACAATATACTATACTACACTGATTTATCAATATATTAATATAATATATTTTATATTAATATATTCCGCCAAGGCAACATGTCCTTCCGTTCACCATTACTACGGAAACTAGCCGCTAGGCGGCGAGGCAGCATATATAGTTTATATATATAAATATTTTAATAAATTTTGATATATATATCCACAACTACTTCTGTATTATATACACATATAATTTTTCTTATACATTTTCATCATTATGAAATATAGAAAGCGTGTTTTTTAAAAAAAGTTTTTGAACATTAATTATTAATTAAAAAGAGATTGATATTCTACACTTCGTGAATATCGCAATTCAATGTGATTTTTCTTCTATTTCAGCCGTAAAATATACACATTATAAAATCATTGTTTTTTGCTAATTTTAGAATAACATTCTAAAATTATCGATTTATTATTATTGATATTATTTTTAATCATCTATGAATGTGATTTAGTAATAAATATTAATATATATATATATATATATATATATATATATATATATATATATATA